>JAVDBV010047843.1:0-38935 GCA_032619315.1 Piper longum
ACTCGAATCGACAGTTGAACCGACCGGTTCGCTATAATAAAACCCTAACTCGAGTCACGGGTTTTACACCGGGTGAGAGGGTGTCCCACACCAATAGGGTAAGCCTTCCGAGACCCTGTGAGAGGTCTCCGTTTCGCAGATATTCAATTTATAAAACTTTTTCTTTTAGCCAAGATATATTCCAACTATGCATGAAAAAAACACTATACATACATCAATTTTTACTTATAAGAGCTGTGCATATGTTGATTTTTGAGTATTATGATTACTTGTAAATTGATGTTTAAGTCCAAGAATTATATGTACCTCGATAGAAGAGTTATGAATATATTAACTAACTTTTCACATAAACTTTTTTTTATATAATCCATTTACAATTTTTTTCACTACCCATGTCTCAATGAAACATCTACCAATATTGGTGGCAAATTTAAGCAATATATATCAAAACTACATCGAGAAACTTGAATTAAAAAAGTTAACATTCTCCATATAAGTTTACCACAATTACTGTACCATATTACAAAAGACATAAATCTTCCCACGTAAGTGTATGCATTTATACTTCTATCAAACATCAAAACAAGCCAACTACTTACCAACCTCAAATGACAAGGAGTTTGCACTGCTGGAGATGAGTACAAGGCAAGCCACCATGTCCAACCAATTGGAAAGCTGTAGCTAGCTGAAGGTGCAAATCTCCTCCACTTCCTTCCTACTCTTGGAATAGGCACTGTGACCGCACCCTCCTAATCTCATACATCAAGACGTCATTAAGCGCCACTAATTTGAGCAACAGTTCAACTTGGAACACCTTCAAATAGGTGGTGTATGATAGTATGAAGGGTTCTGTGCGGTGGAGCCAAGGAAGATGATGGTGTCGACTTCAATGAAGGGTAGGAAAGAGCCAACACGTTAACAAAGTGGACACTGGTGGTATCGGCGTCGATGCCGGACAAACAGGAATTGTTGGCATGCATTTGCGAATGTCCTTGACGCCAACAAAGTGGGAGAGGAAGGAAACTGCAAAGGAACGGGAAAGAGAGGCCTTACTTCGATAAGGAAGGCATAGAGGAGGAATGACGGGAGGTAGCGGAGGGCGATTGAAGAGCAGAAGAGAATGTGGCGCTGTCGACAAGAAGATAATAGCAGATTTGGAAGGAGGATATGGAGGAAATCTTTTTTGGAAAGTTCTGGAGGGGTTTTACTTTGTTGAACCAGCCCAAACCTATTTCTAGGTTTTGCTTCATTTTTCAACAATTTTGCACCCAAACACATATTTAGGGGCACTTATGACCTTAAATCAAAATGTCCAGTTAAATCGGGAAACTGAAATAAATTATCATTGAATCATAAATAATATATCTCTCTACCATTAAAACCGTAAATTTCTCTAGTAATAAATAATCATTTGAACTATAATTCTAAATAATGTATTGATAATTCTGTAAAATAGTTATTATTCTTTGTATTTTATATTGAACTTTTGTCATATTTCGAGTGATTTTAATTTTAATTTTATTAGTTTAGGAGTTTATTAATTATTATTAATAAAATAAGAAATTATTGTGATTTGATGTAAAAAATACTAATTAATATTATTTTGATAAGGTATAAGAGTTAGAAGATGATCCGCAATGAATTCAGAACGAACTTGGGTAAAAAAAAATGTACTTTGATGTTCTAACTGAAACCCTAGCACTCGAGCGCCGGGATTCAAAGTGCTCAAGTGCTAGCCCGGGAGGTTAGAAGGAATTATATCCGAGACCAGAGCACTCAAGTGTTTGATCAGAAAGCTAGAGTTCTAGAGGTGGAAAAGTAAATTTTCAATATTTTGGGATTTTATGGTAGACTCCACTTATACTATTAGGTGGATAATTTATAAAAACTTGATTATGGTTTTAAAGAAAAGGAAAAAGAAAAATAAAAAAGAAGAAAAAAGAGAAAAATAACTCTAGATGGCTAAGCAATGGTACAAAAGATGAGAATGAAAAATAAAAAAATTTGATCAAAAGAAAAAGATGTTTTCTCAAAAAGAGTTTTTCTTATTTTGATTTTTCTTTCTATGTAATTAAATAATATCTTTCATATCACATATGAATTTTTTTAGTTTAATCAAATATTTTATGGAGTAATTTTTTTTTCTTAGATTTTCAATGACACTTAGTGCATGATTAATAAAGGTTATTAATTTTTATCTATGTGATTTTAATGTTGGGTTATCTATTTTAGTCTATTCTTAATATTATCATTATATTGGTCATCTATTGTTAAATTTAGAGATTTGATATTATCTGAAAATAAAAAGATTAAATTTATTATTAAATAAAATTGTTTTTGCTTATCTTTTTTAGGTGATGCACATGTGAGATAAAGATATAATCATATGTTATGAGTAACTATTAAGGATAAAACTTAAAGTGTCATTTTACATACACAATTTTATAGAGATATAGAAGCTGAGTGCTAACGATAAGTTTACGGTAAATCGAGAGATTGTCATGAATAATTAATTCTCATGATTAATGATCTAAATATGCAATTTATAGATAAAAGTTATAATTTTAATCATATAGAGCACTAGGTAAAATTGAAAATCTTAAGCTTGTCTTCTTGATGTTAATATATAATTTAAATATTTCATGTTAAATTAATTTAATCTTAATTCATAATTAAATTATTTTTGAATTTATTTTTATTTAAGTACAATTAATTAAATTAATTTTGGTAATTAAAATTTTCTATGACTAATTTCTCATTGGGACAATATTTTCTTATCACTTTTATTACTTGATTCGATACTTCAATATCGTACTACCATGTTGTACTTGGTATTTTGAGTACCGCTTTTAAATCCACAATAGTTTAAACTTTTGTATCATTTTAATTGATACTCAAATTTTTAGTATAATTTTTCACAAAATCTAACTTTTTATTGAAAATTTCAGTATTTTAATCATTATTTGATAAAATATTCATGATAAAATTATTTTAAATATTTAATAAACTATTTTATTCATGATTTTGAAAGGTGGTTCAACTCGGTTGAAGAAGCTAATATCTCCCCTACCACCTAAAAGTCCAATATGATTACATTATTTAAAATAATAATTTTAAGTATTTTTTTTATAAAAAAAGTGTTTTAATTTAAAATGTTTTTTTAAAAAAAAATTATGTTGATTATTCCCCATAATTTATTTTGCAGCGGTTCCCTCGGCCATGGCCGCCCCTGCCTCCTCCGATTAACATCTCTCCCTCTCCATTCAGCTACATTCTTCTTCTCTTCACCGCCACCTACCCAGTCTCCCCTTCCCCCCATCGACGACGAAAAAGGCACTGCCTTTCCGTCGACCGTCCCGGGAGCACCCGACCAACGTTCCAACCAGACCTTTCCGGCAGGCGAGCTTTACTCCTCCTTCCCCCGACTCGATTTCCCGTACCGGCAATAAATCATGCAATGATCGATTCTAATTCTGAATGAATCATAGTGCTAGCTCTCTCTACTGTAGTTTTGAATGTCCTAGAATGTGATTCTTAGCTTGCTTGAATTCATATACTGGGAGTTGTTGCATTTAATCGCCTGTGTTTATAGTATTGAACTCAACAAGCATTTGGCTTTGTGGTTTTGAACTGTGAATTTGTGATTCAATTCTGTTGATCATCTGATTCATGCCGTATTCTCATATGATGGGTATCCAACTGAGCATGGATAAGAACTTTTCTTTGTACCCGGTGACTTTTTGTTTTTTTTCCCCCTTGTGTGTGGCGGGATCTGCACATTACTGCTTTTTTGTTATCCGAAATTTAGTCCAATTTATGTGATACTGATAACAAGGTCGTTCATTTGTTCTTCTCGCAGGGTCAGCATTATAGTATTATGCTCTGAAATAATTGCCAAGAACGAGCTACTGTTGGTCCATCTTGTTTTCTGTTTAGAGCATTCTGAATTCAAAGGTGCTGCTGCCTGCTCGGAAGTTGAACTCGACAGTGCTAATCTAGTGGTATGCATAGTAAAATGTTTTTATTTCTGGATGTTTGTGATGTTCACGAGTTCACTTTGAAATGTCTCAGTTGTATCTTCTATGATCAGGTCTGAATTGAGGGGGGCACGATGCACATGTTAGAAGTGAAAAACTTACTGCTGGTGTAATTGCGATTGTAAACTAGCAAGGATGAAGATGTTCACGAGATTTAAAGGTACAATCTTCCTATTTATCATATTTTTTGGAGTCCTGGAGCTATTGACACATATTAGGTCCTCAGTTTGATCTAATAAAATGGTTTTCTTTTGGTCAAAGAACGCATTATATTAAGAGAATGAACTTTCTATGCTGATCAAACATTGTAAGTTGATTAATGTGTCATTGAGTTGTCTTCTGTAAATGCCATTAGACTTGGATATGGACGTTGGCTTCGTATCATTTCATCCCAAACTTGGTTGTAGATATTAGTTCAATATCAGATCTTGAATAAAAACACGTCTGAATAATCATCAATTGTAGTGTAGCGCGATGGTTATTCTATATCAGTTGGCATCTGGCAAATTTGTTCGAAATTCTTTGATTTTATATCCATGTAAAATGGGATTGTTGTTGTCATTACAGGGATTACCATGGTTGATTTCAGGCATTGTTGCCACTTTCCAAAGCATAGAATGTTCTCATCGTTTAGACATGAAAATACAACAGGAAATTCTGGTACGGTAATTGAGACAAGGTCAAACACAAGCCAAAGAGAAGCAGGAGGTTTAACATCAACAATTGATAATATATGCTGCATTTTAAACAGTGGACCTTGGCATCCTGACATTGAACATGCTTTATCTTCCATTAATCATGAGTCACAGCCAGAGATTATTGCTGGTGTTCTAAAAAGGCAGAAGGATCTACTCTCTGCCATGAACTACTTCCGATGGGCAGCAAAGCAGACCAGCCATGCAATCAATGCAGAAACATGTAGTTTACTTCTTAATCTTATGGCAAGAAGAAAAAATTTTGAACATCTGCATCAAATTCTTGAAGAAATGAGTCTTGCTGGATGTGAGCCCTTGATGAATACTTACATAGAGTTGATCACATGCTTTACTAAATCTAGGATGTTGGTGGAGGCTGTTGATCTGATGCACACACTAAGGAGCTTTAAATTCCGTCCGGCATTTTCAGCATATACGACTTTGATTGGTGCACTTGCAGAGGCACAAAAAGCAGATTTGGCAATTTCGATGTTTCGGCAGTTTCAGGAAATAGGATATGATGTTAACTTGCACCTTTTTACAACACTGGTCCGAGTTTTTGCAAAAGTGGGAAGGTTTGATGGGGCTTTATCTCTATTAGATGAGATGAAAAGCCATGCTATCGTTCCAGACATTGTCCTCTACAATGTTTGTATTGATGTTTTTGGAAAAGTTGGTAAAGTTGACATGGCCTGGAAATTTTTTCATGAATTGCAGGCGCATGGGCTTGTACCGGATGATGTAACACACAGTAGTATGATTTCAGTTCTCTGCAAGGCTGGGAAATTATTGGAAGCAGTTGATCTATTTGAGCAGATGGAGCTTAATTCTAAAACTCCATCTGCATATGTATACAACACTATGATAATGGGCTATAGTTCAGCTGGTAAGTTTGAAGAAGCATATAAATTACTTGAAAGGCAGAAAGAAAAAGGATCTATACCTAGTGTGATTGCATATAACTGCATTCTCACTGGTCTGAGTAAAAAGGGGAGAGTAGATGAGAGTCTGAGAGTGTTTGAAGAGATGAAGAAAGATGCAGAACCCAGTGTTTCGACATATAACATCCTTATGGATGTGCTCTGCAGAAGTGGTGAACTTGATGCTGTTTTTAGACTTCGGGACACCATGCAAAGTGCTGGCTTGTTCCCAAATGTTGTCACCTTAAACATAATGCTTGACAGATTATGTAAAGCGGGTAAGGTTGATGATGCAATTCACTTGTTCGAAGGGATGGACAACAAGACATGTGCTCCAGATGGGGCTACATTTTGCTCATTGATCGATGGTTTAGGCAGAAATGGGAGGATTGATGAAGCATATGAGTTGTTTGAGAAGATGTTGGATTTGGGTCTTGAACCAAAGGTGACAGTTTATACATCACTCATAAGGAACTTCTTCAGATGTGGAAGAAACGATGATGGACATAAAGTGTATAAGGAGATGGTCCGAGCAGGCTGTGCACCTGACCTTACTCTTCTCAACACCTATATGGATTGTGTGTTCAAGGCTGGAGATTTGGAGAGAGGCCGTCGCCTATTTGAAGAAATAAAATTGAGTGACCTGGTTCCTGATGTTAGAAGTTATTCAATACTCATTCATGGCCTAGTTAAAGCTGGACTAGCACGAGAAACCTATGAATGGTTCTATGCAATGAAAGAACAAGGCTGTGTGTTGGATACTCTTGCCTATAACACAGTCATAGATGGTTTCTGCAAGTCTGGTAAGGTTAACAAAGCTTATCAACTTCTTGAGGAGATGAAAGCTAAGGGTGTTACTCCAACTGTAGTAACCTACGGGTCCATCATTGATGGGCTTGCTAAAATTGATAGGTTAGATGAAGCATACATGCTTTTTGAAGAAGCAAAATCTAAGGGAATGGAAATGAATGTTATTGTGTACAGCAGCCTTATAGATGGTTTTGGTAAAGTTGGCAGGGTTGACGAAGCATACCTCATAATGGAAGACATGATGCAGAAGGGTCTGAAACCAAATATCTATACATGGAACAGTCTACTTGATGCTTTAGTGAAAGCGGAGGAAATAAGTGAAGCCCTAGTCTGCTTTCAATCCATGAAAGAATTGAAATGCATCCCAAATACTATAACGTATACCATCATGATTAATGGTCTATGTAAAATTAGAAAATTTAATAAAGCTTTTGTCTTTTGGCAAGATATGCTAAAACAAGGATTAAGTCCTAATGTTATATCATACACGACCATGATTTCTGGGCTGGCAAAGGTGGGCAATATAGAAGAGGCGACAGGGTTGTTCCAGAGGTTCAAGGCGGGTGGTGGTTTACCGGATTCAGCTAGTTATAATTCCCTTATAGAGGGCCTAAGCAATTGCAGCAGGCCAATGGAGGCTTACGATATATTCCAAGAAACTCGGCAAAGGGGGTGTAGGGTGAATAAAAAGTCTTGTATTGTCCTTCTAGATGCACTGCACAAGGTTGATTGCCTTGAAGAGGCTGCCATAGTAGGTGCTGCCTTGAAGGAGATGGCCAAGTCTGAGCATGCAGTGAAATCTTGGTAGTCCCACTGGACTACAGGCATGTGAATGGATCTAGTGTCAACACTTTGATGAGCAGGGATGGGAAAACTATGTAATGTTCCACTGGGTGTCCCTTGTGAGGTCAAGTGCTGGTTGGATGATGCAAATGTGGTTGTTGGAGCCACATGATTTGCCATGTCGAGATACTTATCAGAATTTGATGCCGATGGGCAATACATTTCAAGAGGGTGAAAGATGGCTCTTTTTCAGTTTGTGCAGATCACCGCCAGCTAGTGCATCGTCAAATTGGTCATAAGGTGCCGTAGTTCATGGAAGGGAAGGAAGAAAAGGCACTGTCCAGGTAGTGTCATCTTTTCTTTTAGTTTAGTTTGCAAAACAGCTAGTTTCATTGTGTTTGTGCTTCTTTAGTTCTGTGCATGTTTTGATTGGAAGTTCTTATTGCAAAACAGAAGTTTTCCTTTGCTGCCCACTTGGTTTTGGTCACCAAAATTTCAATCTTCTCTATTTTTCTCTCTCATCCTGTCTGTGTGATTGCCTTTAGAGGTGAAACATGGAACATGGCTCTGTTGCTAGGATTGCTGCTCATATCCATCCCCCGAATCTGCAGGTTTCTTGTCTTCGATGCTTATTTTGGGTTTTCAACCTCTAAATTATTGTTCGTTAGCTGTTCGAGAGTTGAATTATGTGTTTGTTGTTTGTTCGTATGTGCTGGTTTATGCAGATTTTGTTTCTGTAGTGCTATCTTTTCGAGTGTTGAAACTGTTCTTAATGTGTATTTTGTGCAGGCAGTTAAATCGGGGATGTGTACTTTGTGCTATGAATTGAGGATTGAGAGCCTTATTATTACATTATTTTCTGTTGGTGAAGGCTCATGGGAAAAGGATATTGCTGACTTATTAACTAGGATCTATTTTACTTTCAGGCTTTTGTCCGCCTCTTTAAATTTTAGACTTGAAGGCCAGGGGTATGACAGGTGAGGAAGTATCCACTTATCCGGCTTGTTGTTATTAGCAATTGTCATAGTATTTGATATTGAAATGGATTATTTATCTTGCATCTTATAAAGTACTAAATATTCATGCCCTGCAAATATTATATTTTTCCATTCCCCTTTCTGGGGTATAAATAATGAATTCCAATGCGTTCTCAAGCGCTTATAGAAGATTGAAGAGATCATTGAAGTTATTCAATACTTAACATTATTCCTCACAATAAAAAAGCTACAGTTTGGTTGATTTCAGCTTATATTATTGTTAATTACTACACTAAATGGAGTCTTGAACACGTAATAATTTTAACTGTCACGGCTGAATGTTGGTAGATTTTTAATTATTTTCAATTTCTCCAGCCCCTGAATTTCTACTTGCCTACCTAGTTGCATTTTCTGTTGCGAAAACATATCCAATGACACTTGTTAATGAGAGTTACAAAAATAGTTATAACTATTGGAATTGAACCTTGGATTATAATTATACATCAAAATCAATTTTTATTAAAACGCACTTGTTTCATAGTTACGTTCTCCATGTCCAACCGGGTCGCATGAAACTTCGTGCTTGAGGGAAGCTTCCAAAAGAGTGTCTGTAGAAATGTATGGAAAGATAGATAGGACACGATAATAAAAGGGTGAATTTAACACGAATTCCCCGTGGCTTCAAAGCCTTATAGACTAATGACTATTATAACTAATCCCTCAAACATAGGGATTCATCTAATTACAATGCAAGTTCAAATTGTTATATTTGAACCAGTCAAATAAGCTCTTAATAACTTGACACCAAATAGTATCAGGCACTTAATTTCTCCACACTCCCCCTCCAACCAAACATAGCTTGGAGAGTAGTTCTTCGTATCTCTGTTTGCCTAGGGCTTTAGTAAAAAGATCTGCTATTTGAGTCCTGGTCCTGACATGTCTCAAGCTGATCATACTGTTTTTCACCTTCTCACGAATGAAGTGACAGTCCAACTCAATATGTTTAGTCCTATCGTGGAACACCGGGTTATTTGCAATATAAATTGCTGATTTGTTGTCACACCACTTGCTCATAGATTCTTCATGAAATCCCAACTCCTCTTGGTAGCATTTTCATCCATATAAGTTCCATTGCTCCCTTAGCCATGGCTCTACATTATGTTTCGGCGAAGATCTAGCAACAACCGACTGTTTCTTGCTTTTCCACATGACTAAGTTTCCTCTCAGGTAGATACAATATCCAGTTGTTGAATTCCTGTCATAACATGATCTAGCTCAATCAGAATCTACATAAAATTGTACTACAGTTGAATTCTCACCTTTATTCTTTGCATAAAAAATAGGATGCTTTTTCAAGTAGCTTAAGATCCTCAAAACATCATCCCAATGAGGCCTCCTAGGAACTTGCATGAATTGGCTTACCACACTCATAGCATAGGACAGATCTGGTCGTGTAGCTGTTAGATAAATTAAACTTACCTACTATCTTCCTATACTTAGTTGGATCAATTAAGTTGGATCAATTAAGACTTCTCTAACACCAGATTCTAACTTCAAGGAAGCTTCAAGTGGAGTGTCTACAAATTTAGCGTGCAAGAGATCCATAACCATCACATATTTCCTTCAATTTAACAATATTTCATGCTCATTCCTTGACATTTCAATGCCTAAGAAATATCGTAGGCTCCGAGATCTTTAATCTGCAGCTTTGAGTGTAAATGTTTTTTAGTTTCCTTAATTCTTTTCCTATCATTCCTTATGAGTATGATGTCATCTACATATACCAGGATAATAACACATCCCCTTGTCTTTTGAATGAATGATGAATAGTCAGAAATGGACCTCTTGAATCCAATCTCTGCAAGGATTGTGTTAAACTTGTCAAACCACGCACGAGGTGATTGCTTCAAATTATATATTGACCTCTTCAACTTGCACACTTTAGTACACTCCCCTCAACAACAAAAGCAGGTGGCTGCTGCATGTATACTTCTTCCAACTCTCCATGAAGGAAGACATTTTTCACGTCTAATTGTTAGAGTAGCCAGTTCATATTTGCTGCTAAGGAGATAAGAATGCGACCTGAATTGAACTTTGTAACAGGTGAGAATGTCTCATCATAATCTTCACCATGTGTCTGACTATATCCCTTAGCCACAAGTCTTGCTTTGAGTCATTCTATACTTCCATTTGCCTTAAACTTTATTGTGTAGAGAGCCACCTGCATCCTACAACCTTTTTTCCTGTAGGCAAATCAGTTAATTCCCATGTTTCATTATCATTCAAGACTGTGATTTCGTCTTGCATAGTTTTTTTCCAGCTTCTATGGTTTAAAGCTTCAAAATCAGTCCTAGGAATGGAATTAGATGCAAGATTATAAGAGAAGATTGTTGAACTAGAAGGTACCTCTTTGAATGAATTGTTTGGAGAGTACTTATATACAATTTCAGTAGACGGAAATTTTTACTTTTTCCTGATATATACCAGTGGTGGATCAGCAAGTCTGAGTTGTCGATTTTCTGGTTGGTGTTGCTGATCACAAACAGGAATTGGTACCAAGCTTAGGGAGAAGATATTATGTGGAGCTTGATTTGAATCCTTAGGATAGAATGCTTGTTTTTTAAAAAATGTGACATCAACTGTAACAAACATCTTCCCAAGGGTAGGATTATAACAGCAGTACCCTTTTTGGGTTTTAAAATAACTTAGAAAGACACACTTACCTGATTTAGCTGATAGTTTCTCATGTCTTCTTGTGAACAGATGAACATAGCAAATGCATCCAAACATTCTAGGTTTAAGAGAGAATAAGGGCATGTTAGGATGGAGAACCGTATAATGAATTTCATTGGTCAACGTAGAAGATGACATCATATTAATGAGATAGCAGGCAGTAAGCAATGTCTCAGGCCAATGACCTTTAATATTGACATGTGTAACTTCAAGCAAATGACGATGTTTCCTTTCTGAAAACTTTGATTGTAAATGAATATTGTGTTTTAACTAGATTTGCAAATGTTTGGAAGCATGTAAAAACTTGACTTCTATCTTTAATCAAGTACAACCAGCACATTCGACTATAGGCATCAATAAACAGTAAATAATAATTGAATTAGCCAATGTTTGGTATTGTAAGGGAAAATTTACTGAGTCAAATGGTTTATTAGCCCTAGACAAAGTATAACTAGGAAAAGAGACACGGTGATGCATAGAGAGCTGAAATGCTTCACACTCTAAACTTGTCACAGACCCTAAGGTAGGAACTAACAACTTTAACTTATTCAGACTTGGATGACCTAACCTAATATGCCAATCTAATTCAATAGTAGCAGCAGTTGAAATCGAAGCTTGGAGTGACTCAGGTTGCTTTATTTGCAAGTAGCACAGTTTCCCTCTATTTCCACCACATCCAGTCACCCTCCTTGACACTAATAAAAGGAGAAAAAGTGGTAAAGTGATGACAATCACTTGTCATAGTCAAATGCTCCTGAATCCACAAGCCAAGAATGAATGGAACATCAGTTATTAGCTAATATACTTGCATTGATAAAGGAAGCTGATGGACCAGCAATTTCTTCACGAGTCATTTTAAGAAATTGCTTGAAATCTTCATGAGTGGGTCATAGTTGCGGCAACTGGTGATGGAGCATGTGCATTTAAAGTGGCAAGAGCATTGGTGTAGACATTATTGGAGGAGTTGAGGGTTGTTTAGCCCATTCTGGTCTCTCATTCTTCAACCAATACTAATCTTCTGTATGGCCTGGAGTCTCACAGTGTTCACAGAACCTGTCATCCTTCCTATTACCTACTCTTCCTCCTCTTCCACCTCGACCTCTACCTCTCGCCCTTGAAGGGTTTGAAAATGGTCCTATGATAGAAACCAAGGCAGTAGACTCCACATTCTCCTTTGGAATTTCGACTTCCACTGGGATTCTTGATAGCCTTGATAATGTAGCGTTCACATTTGGAAGGTTAGTCCCAGTGAGGTTTTGATTCTTGGCTGAGGTATAATGAGGACTAAGGCCAGATAAGAAAGACACAACCTTTATCTCCTATTTTTGCTGCTTTCAAGTATTAAGATCAGTAGGAAAAGGCTGGTACAAATTAACTCTTCCTATTTAGCTTTCATTAAGTAATAATGCTCATTTAGAGTTTTAGTACCCTAGTCTGTAAGAAATATTTCTTCACAAAGATCATAAATCCTTTCGATATTCTTCTTGACACAATAAGTTTCTCTCACCGAATTCCATACAACATATGCAGTTGGTAACATCATTACATCACGACTAATGTTTGGTTCCATGATGTTTCCAAGCCAACTTCTAACTTGCATCCTCCTTTACCCAATTACAGCTCCTTGCACAGGGCCTGTCTGCTGGTCCTACTCAATGTATATAATCTTATCTTCAGATAACAAGAAACCCTTGATGGCAATAGGCCACTGGAGGTAGTTCTTTCCATATACCTTTGTAATAGTGATGGAAAAACTATTAATTAGGTTAGCAACAGAGGGTATTATCAAGCGAAGAAGCAACAGCCTCTCCCTTAGCCATAGATGAGGGTTGGAGTCAAACAAATGTAAGACTCAACAACATGAGCAGCAAGATGACAAGCAAGATAAAAAATAATTGTAGGTCCTTACAGATCTTATGCTATAATACCATGTAAAAATATTATGAAAGATAAATAAAACAGGATAATAAAAGGGTGAATTTAACTTATTCGTCGTGGCTGCAAAGCCTTCTTTCATAGACTAATTATTGTTATAACTCAAAGATAGGGATTCATCTAATTACCATTCAAGTTCAAAATTTTAGATTTGAACCAATTAAACAAGCGCTAACTTTACACCTAACGGTGTCCTACGGTTAATTTCTCAACAGCGTCATTAACCCATTGTGTTCCAATTTTTTGCCTTTCGTTGAACAGTGTATTGTCTTCGGATATACAACATTTAGCCATTGACTAAATTATAAAAAAGTTTTCAGTAAAGGTTTTAGAGTCTAACAATAGGCGTAAAACAATTTTCAAGTGTACCAAGAAAACGAAATCCAGCTTCTTGGCCGTCAACACCAATCAACAGTAACCAAAATAGAGTTACAAAATTTAACTAATCTGGTTTGTTCACCAGGCATTAGCTCATTCCCTATCACCGTTCAATTAACACAAGTAAACTTTTGCCCATCGAAGCATTGAACGCCCCAAAAACATAATTCTCGATTGAAAAACAGGATATATAGCAAGCACAACAAGTGTTCACAAGTTGTTTTGAAAAAAAAAAAACAAAGACTACAACGAGAAGCAACAAGAGTCCATCCTACTAGCGCTCAGCTTTCGCTCAGCATTCATTGAAACCAATTAGTTCCTGAAACGTACAAATGACACCAAAGTAATTAGAATTTGTAAATCTGTAGGCAGTATGCAAGTTGAAAGAATTAAATTTAGGGGGAAAATAAATAGTTCTAAAGAATATAAGATAGAATCTCTGAAACAATTTACAGATACCAGAATCCAACATTTAAATTATAATCAGTATTGAAAGTTAAAAAAACATTAATTAAATTAATAAGATGGATTAGTAAAAACAACACGAACAAGAACACAATGAAGTCAAAAAGAACATAACAATAAACTGAACATTTTTTGGTAAAGCAAACAGAGCATATAGATACACGTATTTAGTAAAATCAAGATGAGGAACATACCATGAAGGTAAAATAGAGCCTCAAATGTTGCTTGGGTACATGAACACTCGAACACGATTTCCCTACAAGTATACCGACCACCGTTCCATTCAAGCTAGAGCCAGCACAAAATAGTAATTGAAGCATAAACACACAATTCAATCATACCATAGATTTCGGTGGCAAATTAGACTTGAATTTGGCACGAACAACCCCGCTGTTCCCATGAGGCCTTGCAACTTTGCCCCAAATGCAACGGTAATGGGAGCCATTTCGCTTAACCTTTGCCTTGTAAATGTATGCCATCCTCTTACCCAGATACCATGCTACCTCTTCCTTGGTGTTCACGCCCTCAATTTGTATCAACGATGTGTTTGGATACTGGTTGGACTTGGACCTAACAAATCAAACTAGCATAAATCATATGATACATAATAACAATAAACTCTTCACATGCCCCATCAGGTTAAAAAAAAAAAACCGAAAGTAATGCAAAGTAAATATAAATGATGAAAATCAAACGACAAAAATCTAAAAGCAAGTCTCAATAGCATATAACTACTCCAAATAAAAAAATCAACCTCTCTCTTATGATCAATCAAACATTCTCAACTGTCAAAATTAGATTGGTTTTGTAGAACAAATGCTATACTTTTCATCCCAATTAAATTACATAGAACATAATATACCATCCACCTAATCGATATTGAGCGAACTAATCCAAGCTAAAATAAATCACATGATCCATTAAAAAAACATATCAACATGCCTATCAACAAATACAAAAGATTCAACAAGAGTAAAAAAAGCAAGCCTAACCAGCACATTGAAAAACCAAATTTTGTTTGAAAAAAACCCTCTTTTATAGTTAATCAACCATCCTCAAATGCAAAAAAAGTGGGAATTTCAGCCAATTTGCACAAATGCTACACTTTCCATCTCAAATCAAATTGGAGGAGTAAACAGTCCAGATTAAACTCAGTTGCGCCCAGCATCACAAATCATGCACCTAAACAAACCATGTTCATAAATCAATCCACCAAAAAATCAAGAACCAGAAAGAAAAAAGCCCATACCTTTTGTAGCCCAAGATGGTGCCGCGAACGTAGAGACGAACCCTCTCTCCCTGTCGGCCCTTCATCTTCTCCGGCAAATAGTCGGCGGCGGAGCAGCAACGGCGGCGAGGGAGACGAGGCTGTAAAAACCCTAAAATCTTTGATGTGGGCAAGCGGGTGGCCCACAAATAAATGACCACCCTGTCTTCATTAATTACATTTGTGCCCTTCGTGGGCCTACGTCTGGACTGGGCTTTCCGATGGGCCTTCTCTCAAATGGGAGTTTTGTCATTTGACTTCGATACCTTCGTTTGTAATCGAGAATGAGTCAATTTCGAACCCCTTAAATTTATAATTGTTAATATTTTTAAATTTATATTAAAATTTAGTTATAAAAGTTCTTTCCCAAAAAAGGGAATTTTTTTATATTATTAAATGCTATAAAAATCAGACATAATTACTAAAAAAATATTATAATGATAAAATTAGTTTCATGGAATTTCCCAGCCAGTGGCGGCTAATTATTAAGAGAATTATTTTATATTAAAAAGTTAACAACGAGCAAGGCAACAAGTGACAGCGGCTGGACACATCGGGCAAACCGCCAACCTTGGCCTGCTACAATTTAGTTATTTTAGAAAAACTTAATGAGTATGTAATTTTCTCACTATAATATATTTTATTTTTCTTAGTGACTATGCTTGCTTTTTTCACCATTTGATGTATTAAAATATTTCTCCGCTTCTCTAGTAAAAGGATCAAAAAATTTTACTCTTTTCTAAAAAAATAGAACATGACCACTAATGTAAGAAAATCATGTTTATTTTTTGAAAAAAAATTATATGAGATACCTGTTTAAGTTGAATTTTTTTAATAGATTTTACAAAATAATAATTATATAAATTAAATGCAAGGTGCATACGTAGAAATTGATAAAATTTTATATATTTTTTACATTATTATTGCCTATTTTAAAATTGTTAAAAATACACATGTCAATAGATATTTTAAAATTAATTTTTATTATAATTATTTTGATAATTAAAATAAAGTGATTAAAAATATTAAATTGTGTTCAAATTTTAAAACTACCCTTATTCTTTATTATTTAATTAATTTATTTATGTTTGAATCGTTAAGCTTACTAAATTACTCAAAATAAAAAGGTAAATAAGTCGTATAAGAACATCGCGATACGACGTACGTTGTGAGATCCTTAGCCGTCGGATATAGAGATAAAAATCTAAGGCTGACGTTAAACAACCCGGCAAAGTATACTTCTTATATTGCCCATCATCTTCTTCCTCCTGTCGCTAGACCTATGATGTTTTGACCCAATCAGCTCTTCTCCAAAGTCTAAAGCTTCCACCTTTACAGAGATTTTTTGGCTTTCTACATATTGCAGGGGCCTTCAATTGCTGAACTTAGAGTAGCAACCAGCTCTCCCGCGAGATTTCCGTGGAGCTCTGCAGCATCCAATCTTTTGATATCACTCTCTGTTGCATAAATTCCAAAGATGAAAAATACTAATTAAAATAGAGAGCTCGAATAAATTAATTTTACCTGAAAAACTTTAAATTTTAGAAAAAAAAAATGGCAATGGCCCAAAGGTAACTTAAGATAGATTTTATTTAAAAAACAAATTTGAAGGATTTCATTTTCGAAGATTAAATATTTGATTAAATGATATGAGTTAAGTAAAATCTAATAAAATAGTATTTAACCCGACATACAAATTATTAATCAAATCAAGCAAAATAGAACAACAAATAAGGAACGAGCTTTAAATAGACCAAGTAAAAGCTCCAAGCCTTAGATGCCTACAAACCAATTGTATTATTACTCATGTCACTATCAAACTATCAATAAATAGGACAGCTAATTGAGCTTTAACTCTATCCGAGCTCAAATGAAACTCGAATACTATAAAAATAATCGAGCCGATCTCAAACATATACATTGAAAGCTTGTTCGATCACGAGCTGAATTCGAACATCTTTTAGCAGCCCTATCAACAAATGAGTTAAATAAATAATTAGTCATTTAAAAATTTTTATCGTTACTTTTAATTAAGTGACTAACATTATAATTTCTAACTTATCATCATCTTATGTCAATCCTCTAAAATAAATTTCACTTAAATAATTAACTATACAATTAAAAAATTAATAGCTACTTCACAATTTTAAATATCATCTATAACATATTTAATTTCAAAATAAAATAATTAAAATTATCATTAATCCCTATCAATTCTTAATTGTGTAAAAAAATTATTTATTAATATATAATCATTATAAAATTTTAAAATTATCATATTAATATTAATATGAAATTTTTATAAAATCATGAATAATATCCATAATGATTAAAATAAAAAATCTAAAATTTGAGAACCAATGAGGGTCTCACGTAGAATCGGACTCAAATCGGCGATACCACGCTAGGTAGGTGGTATGGCCGGGCAATTGGCCGAAAATTGGCAGGTGGCGAAGCTACTATTGCTAGCGGCCGAACATGGATGAAGGAAGGGGGCGAGCAGGTAGAGGAAGGCTGGGGAAAAGTAAAGGTCGGTGGGGACGTGATTAGCCGAACGACGGCGAAGCGGCGTTGACGGGAGGCGCAGCTCCAAGAAATAGGCATGGACGGCGGTGCTCCGCCAATGACGCTCCAAGGGAGGGAGAAACGTCGGCTAGAGGAGAGTGGAAGGTGGAGATGGAGAAGTGAGAGTCGTGCAACGGCGGAGACGGATCTTTGGCGACGGTGTCATCGAAATAGGGGAAGTTATGGTCGGGTGGAGGTGGTGACATAGGGAGGAAGAGTGGAAATAGGAAGCTGTATAACATAATAGCAGTTTTGTAATTAAAATTTTAATCGCTCTCGACTCGAGCTAATAATAATAAATAAATTCTAAATTATATAAAATAAAATAGAATTAAATCCTTTAAAATAAAATTATTACGTCCTAACTCGAATGACATGTGCTAAGCCTACTAACCTATTAAAAAATAATAAATAAAGCACCCTAACAAGATAAACGACCTAAATCTAATTTTATAGTTCACTAAAAATAAAAAAAATTAGTTGTACTTTTGTATACTGTGATAACTCATTATGCTAATACCTTATTGACGTTATTATCATATACTTGATTACACATGACCCTCATGACTTATAACACAATGTTGGCATTAGTTCAGCACGCGTGTTTTGAAAGTAATTTGATTGAAAATAGCTATTGAATTGACCAATAACTATAACACCTTAACTTGAGTCGCAAGGTTTGTATATATATTGTAAATTGTCTTTAAGAATGAGTCCCCATTAAAATTGGTCTAATTAGGGTTAATTGTATTGGGATTATAAGTGATAACGCTGTAAAAAAATTATTATTCTTTGCATTTCACGTTAATTTTTGTCATATTTCGAGTCGTTTATACTTCAATTTTATAAGTTTAAAAGTCTATTAGATATTATTAATAATGAGAGAAATCATTGTGATTTTGATGTAAAAAATATTAATTAATATTGTTCTAACAAGGTATAAGAGTTTAGAGATGATCCACAATGAATTAAGGGCTGAATCGGGCCAAAAAGTGTGACCTAAAAATTGTAGTCGAGAGCAAAATGCCCGAACACTAGGATTTTGAGTGCTCGAGCACTGGCATTTCGGTTAAGGAATTCTTCTAGCCAAGAGCTCCTAAGCACTGGATTTTGAGCACTCGAGCGTTAGCGACGGGAAAACTGGTTTTTCACATATTTCTAAAGATCTTGGTGGAACCCATTTGGAATATTTGAGTGGATCCTTTATAAATTTAATTAGGGTTTTAAGAGAACAACAGGGGGATGGCAAAGCGACAAAAGACAAAAAGGAATGACGAAGAAGTTGGATTAGAAGAAGAATTAACTTTCTCGAAAAGAGTTTTTTTTTATTTTGATTTAGTTTTCTTTGCGATTAAATTATGCCTTTTATATCACATATGAATTTATTGAGTTTAGTCGAATGTTATATGGAGTAAATTCTTTTCTAGGATTTTCATATAATTATATTTTTATTTATGTGATTATATTTTTGAATAGTCTATTTTATTTCATTTTTAATGCTATCATTAGATTGACCACCTTTTGTTAGATCTAGAGATTGATCTTGTCTAGAGATAGAAAGATTAGATTTGTCATTGTATAAAATAGTTTTTGTTCATCTATTTTAAGTAATTTGTATATGAGATAAATATATATTCGTATATCTTGGATAACTATTAATGATAGAACTTAAAGTATTATTTTGCATACGTAATTTCATGGAGATATAGAAATTGAGTGCAAGTGATAAGTTTATGTTGAATCGAGAGATTATCATGGATAATTAATTTATGTGGTTAATGATTTAAATATACAATTTATAGGTAAAAAATTATAATTTTAACCATATAGAGCACTAGGTGAAATTAAAAATCCTTGGCTTGTCATCTTTAAATTAATATCTCATTTAAATATTTTATTTTAGATTAATTTATCCATAATTTATAATTAAATTATTATTTGAACTTATTTTTATTTAAGTATAATTAATTTAATTAGTTTTGGTAATTAAAATTTTCAACTATTAATTCTTCGTATAATAATACTTTTTTATCATTTTTATTACTTAATTCAACACATGCACTTATGTTATAATTTTCACATCAATAAACATTTAAAACTGGAGTGGGTTACAAAATGTGTTAAAATTTATACATTTATTTCTATTATATAGTGGGCTAGTTTAGAAGTAAGGGAAGTTAGCCACTATCTACCAAAGATAGCCTTTTGGGCTCACTGCACATCCATATAAATATCTGGTCCACTTTATGGCCACTCCTACTCCTCCCCCCCCCCCTTCTAGGGGTGCTAAACGAGTGAGCGAACCGAGCTCGACTTGTGTTTGAGCTCGGCTCGAATAGTTCGAAGTTCGTTCGAACTCAATTCGAGATCGAATGAGTTTTGAATATACATGATCAAACTCGACTCGAGCTCGAATACACTTAAACTGCGAGGTCAAACCTAGCTCGTTCGTGGTAGGTCAAGGACTTGATTACTTACCATCTCAACTATCTCACATTTTTGTTATTATATTGTATATAAATAAATATATTTAGTTACAATTAAACTTATTTATATATATATATATAATATAAAAACTATATTATTATATTATTTTATCGAGCGAGTTGAGTTAGGAGTCGAGTTCGAGTCGAATTCTAGTTATAACCGAGTCGAGTCGAGTCAAACACGGCATTGCTCAAGCTCGGCTCGTAGGATTCGAGTTCGAGTCAAGTTTGAGTCAAACATTTAAATATCAAGTTTTGAGTCGAGTCGAACCGAGCCGAATGCCAAATGCTCACGATCGAGCTCGCTCAATTAGCACCCCTACCCCCTTCCAATTATAAAGAAGCTGTGTATTTTTACAAGTGTTATTGCCCTCTATTCTTCAAATTTCCAACTATTGATTGATTCTGTCATTTGATAACAATAATAACTCTTGGTTTTTTTGGGCTTTTTTACATAACAGTTTAATAATATTATTGAAAAATTATAGATTAATGTATCGATTGGGCTAATTTCACGCGAAAAACTTTACAGAAGTCGCCTAAGTGAAAGCCTCTTATGTGCCCTCTCGTAGACAGTAAGAGAGTTTCCTTTAATTTCTTTTAATAGAGTAACCAACTGTTTGATTAACGTCATTTTTTTGTCATTTCCTTAGTATGCGTTGTTTAATACAATTTTTGTCATTACCCTTCGGCCAAGATAATTAACATGTCTTGATTGTAAAACAATAGTGTATATATAAACATTATTAAACATCTCCCTACCGTCCTAACTCCATATTTATTAACCTCTGTTGATATTCATCATTTTTTATTAATTCATATTTATTTATCTTATGAGAAGACGCAAAATGAAGAGTTATTGTAAATCCTTACCCAACAGAATGTTGACTAGCTGCAAGATCTTGTAAAAACATAGCCATTGTAACAAAAATACCCTTATTGAAGATCAAGGTGGAGATGAACACATTTCAAACTCATTATTACCTGCGGAGAGGGCCTTCAAATCAGATTTATATTAATTAATTTACAGGTTAAACCAGATTTGATCACACAAAAGAATCGAACCCAGCTGGGAATTTAAAGGGCCATCAATATTCAAAAAGCCCCAAAAAAGAGAAGAGAACAACTTTCAGGTACACACCAAGAAGAACATCTAGATTGTTTAAGTATGCATCAACGTATCTAATTATGAACATTTTTGTACTAATATAGGTGTACACACCACAGAATACATTATGTTCATAATTAACTACCTCAATCATACTTGTACACCATAATTAAGATGTTATGTACCCAAAAGTTTTTCTGAGATATAGCAGAAGCCTCATTACTCTAGCAGGGAGTTTAATTAATTAATTAACTAGATGGAGTTCTATGGAAGAAGGGAGAGGCTCAATCACCACCCCTTGTTCTTCCTCAATGCAACAGGCCAAGAATATATGGAGCTCCGGTGTATTTGAGCCAGGCATTACCTTGTATGAAACTGCCCACCGTGTACTTCAGAGCTTCTCTCCTGGTAAGCACCTTCATCTCCGGCCAACTCACACGCCGGCCAGTATTGACGCCCGGGCCGCGGTTGCCGTACTCCGCGAAGTAGAGGGTGTTGAGACCAAAGTTGGCATCCCAAGGCTTGTAGCGGGCCGGCTGTATAAAGTCGCCTATCGTGCTTTCCATGAAAACTGTTCGGGCATGCTCCTTCCATGGCCGACCGAGGTACGTCTTGGTGCTGAACGGGTGGGCCAAGATGTCGGACGCAGGCAAGATGCGGCAGCCGTGGATGACAATGCCGGTGGACTCGTGGCGATCGGCGCGGCCCTGGGCGGTGATGGTGCAGTCCTGGTTGGGGAGGGGCTTGCGGACTAGGAGGAGGCAGGACTGGAGGACGACGGCGGCATCGCCGAAGATGAAGTCAACGGTGCCGGAGACGGTGCAGTGGGAGTAAAACTGGCGGTGGGTCTGGACGTAGAGCGTGGCCTGATAGCCGTCCATGCGGCAATTGTAGAAGGTGACGAGGTCTCCCTTCACCCGGAGCGCCACCGCCTCGTGCTTTGTCGGCCCCGCGGTGTTCCTGAATCCCATCCACTTTCCGATGAACCCGTTCCCCTCTACAGCTGCAAAATGATTAACCCATGTCTTCTAAGAATCATGTTTACCGACGTAAGCCTCATCCACCATGCGTGGGTCATCCATGGCACGGCCATGCGAGTTATATTCTAAATTTTATGGGTAAACATGTTGAATAATGAGGTTCTGGGTAGTATACAATCTTATATATCATATATGTCCATTACCTTCAAATTTTAAAGATAGATTTTAATTAAACAATAAAATAGAATATAATGATTTGTTTTTAAAAAAAATTGTATGTTAATTGGTTAAAATCTCTTATTTTTAGTGACAACTTGACTTTTGGCATACAATCATTCACGTGCATGACTACTGATTAGAGGTCCAGTCATTTTAAGAAGCTTAATTAAGTTTTAGTAGGTAAATTTTAGATGTTTTATTCTGTACTGCGTTATATAATATGTAAGTTCTTGATTAGTCGATGTTATAGTGTACAATAGTAGTACGTACCAAAGGTGGCGCTCTGGTAGGTGAGAACGCCATCTCGCTTGTTCTTGTTGCCGGTAACAATGGTCTTCATCGGGCCGTCGCCGAACATTAAGATGTTGCTTGTGTTCTTATCAACCAGCACATTCTCCCTGTAAACGCCGGCCTTGACGTAGATGGTCCATCTCCTCCTACTCTTATTGGGGGCAGCCCTCACGGCCTCAGAGATGCTCTTGAAGTTGCCGCTCCCGTCCATGGCCACCACCGCATTGGCCCTCACCTTGAGGGCGTCGATGTCGTCGGAGGCCAGAAGGCGGCGATCGGAGTCCGAGAGCCATGCCGGAAACCCTTCCCCGTCGAGCTCCGGCGGCGTCTTGGAGTCAACCTCGAGGAGACGACGAGAGCTGGGCTTGAAGCTATCGAATGCAGATCTCAAGTGATATACGATGGAGTTGATGTCGGTGATGATGGCTAGGGCGTTGCTGGTCATTCTGGTGGCGTTCTTCAACCCCTTGGCTAAGGCTTCCTTGAGGTCCTCCCTCTCCACGCCATCAATGCAAGTCTGCTGGTAGGACACAACCGCCGAGAGCCAGTTCTTGAACTCCTTGGCCCTCTTCGGCAAGGTGGTCAAGTCATTCTTCCCGACCTTCGACATCGATGCATGGAGCTCCTCCTCAGCCGAGCGTAGCAGGCCTTGGCACAAGGTCAGGGCCTCAATGTCCGCTTTCTCGTTCGTCTTGTTCTTGAGCCCCGACGAGAGGGTGTGGGCAGCTCTTACCTCGTCGATCGGCCCGGCGAATGCTGCCTTGACGAGGTCCTTCGGGTCACCAGAGGTGCCGTCGGTGGTGGTGTCGTTGCCGGCGTTTTTCTTGCCCAAATACTTGCTTAATGTCTGCACGCACATTTCATTATAATCGGTGGATTGGCAGATGGTGAAGATGGCCTTGTAAGAAGTCGATATTCCGGGGCTCATTCCGGGGTAGTCTCTTTCAACGTTCTTGGCCGCGTGCCTTATACCGACGGTGGCGCCGACGCCGACGGCCACGGCAACCACGACGGACATCATCACCACGGTAATCTTCTTAGCGGCCCCCATGGCTATCTAAGAGGTGGACAATGTAGAGCACAAGGAGCAAAGAGCCCTCAGCTCCTCTAACTATGGTGTTTAGTTAGTACGTATAATTAACAAGGTGCTTCCCACGCTGCATGGGGTTTACCTGCACACGGTTGAGCATGCATGGTTTGTAGGCAGCCGGTAGAAGATAGTTTGTTGCACTCGCCAGGTTCTTCGGACGAGATGGTTCACTTTGTGGGAGTCTAGCTAATGGGTCTATAAGACTTCAACGAGGTGGAAAGTCGACGGCTCATCGTGGGTGCTAATATATTTCTGTTGTGCTGTTTAGTTTGTTGATCAAATGGCTGACTTTTCTGCGATTGAATTTGTGCCGTAAAATGGTTTTGCTCCAGCTAATTTATCCTCAACCAGATAACTGCATAGAATTTGCCCGCAGAGCATTCTGGTTGGAAATTACGACATTCGTAATCGAAAGTTCCTGCTACTTTGAGAGGGATGACTGTACAAATTAGAATTCTCAAATGCAAAATGGCTCATAATCCAGGGATAGTACCACCTTTATAATTTGATTTATTGACTTTAACTGCAATAAAAATACCGAGAGAACAGGCCTTGAGAAAATACCCTCGAACTCATCCCAGCTCGTGCCTTCGATCCTTACCAATTGGTAAAAAACTTGATGGAAACTCGGAACTCAAAAAAAATTCATGACGAGCCGGTCTAAAGTTATCAAAAAACCGACTCGAACCGGGACGTTAACAGCTCTGAATTCAATTTCAACCATAGCGTGGCATGGATGGATGCAAATCACCTGAACGAATATCACCATAAATGTAAAATGCGAAATATTATAAAATAAAATTTGAGTAATAATTAATTATCCAGCAAACAAAAAAATCTATTTTATTAATTGTTGGTGACGTCCAACAAAAGGTATTGCCCACCTTAGGCAATACGAGTTCAAATAGATTGGCCAGCCGAGCATAGTATGGTCTTTATAATTATCAAATTATTTTAAAAAATATGTTTGTAGTTTACAACGATAATAACTAGGTAGGCGGTTATAAATAAAAATATTTAACAGTTTTTAAAGTCCTGAACAGAAAGACCAATCTGATCGGGGCTATACTATATTGGGAAAAAAACTATTCTCATAGATTGACGGCTGACCAACAATTGCCTTTAGAAGAGGCCACCAATGATCATAGGCCTTTCTACTCTATTGAGACAAATACATACAGACGTGCACGTAAAGTACCCGCCTTGCATCTAAAGCCACAATCTGTGCACAAAGCACCTTGCCAGAGCAGGCTTTCAATTTTTAAATACTAACCTTGTCAGGTCCCCATTGTTGATCCTCCTCTAGGAGGAAAAATTTTTTCTATTCGGAAATGATAGTAAAATGGGCTAACACAAATATTGACACCGCGCCATTTTCATAATAACATTTTGCTGCCCGAGCAACACTGGAATGCATGATGACGAGTCAAAAGCTCATGACAACATCGGCATGATCATCAGATGACAAGGAAGAATGATTAAGAGAAGGATCAGAGCCGGTGGTCAATAGACTAATAAAAACAACAATTGAAGCATGAAACAGAATTACGAGCAAAATATATATTTGCCAAGAGACATAAAGAGTCACTAGGTACAAGATCTACAGCTACTGATCGGAGCCATCCCACATTCCTCCTCAGAGAAGATTTAGGTACATCGCATAGTCTATACGATCCTTTCCACGTTTTAACTGAAAGCACATCCAAAAAAAAAACCTAACCGACCACATCCAACTAGCACCCGATCACACCGTGTCACTCCTTACTCTTCATCTTCCTCCTACAAAACGAAACAAGAGAAAATCAAGTATAAATTGAGAAAAGTTTTGTCAACACTAGTTGAATGAAAGACCAAATATCAGCTACCTCTCCACTTCCATCTTCCTCGTCGTTCACCTCAGACTTGGACTTGTCAGATTCATCCTCAGCCTCGTCTCCACCACCAGCCTAGAAGTGCAAGAGATCAACCATGTACAATCCTAAGATGAAAAAACAAACACATAAAAATACATTACACAACGAGTTATGTACCTGTTTCTTATTGTAAGCAGCCATCTGCTTGTCATAGTCAGCTTTCCTCTTAGCTGCCTTAGCCATATACGGGGCCTTATCCTGAACAATCAAATTAAAAACATTACAAACAACAATGGCAACACATGAAAAGTAGCTTCTAAAATGGAGTCGGCAAACTAACAGCTTCAGACATCGCCTTCCATTTTGCTCCAGCTGCCTTCCCAACCTACATTTAGTTTGTGCATTGCCCATTAGAACCAAGTAAAGACGGAAACTAATAAAAAATTAAGCATGTAAAAAATTTGTCCAACCATTCTATGGTTGTATGATCAATAAATGAATGATTTCTACTCCCATTCTATGAATGCATAACCAGTTTCTTAATGGCAACTTAGTAATTAAAGTAAAACGCATGCATATGTTGAGCTGCGCATATGTAATTATCAGTAATACTCATACAGAGAAAGAGAGATAATAATTAAGATGGGCATATTACATCATTTCCTATAATACTCCCGGAAATCTTAAATGCAAGGAAAAACCATTATCGAACAAAATTTGATAGTTGCATGCACATTTCAATTGAAAATTAATGATCAACAACTCAAAGGAGCGATCCTTGATGAAATATCTCAACAAATACTATATCATCAACAAAACCTATGCGTATTTAACGAAGTCATAATCAAACAGATAAACATTAACCAAAACAATTTTCAAAACGCTGAAAAATAATTGGAATTTACTGTTACTTCAAGTTCAACTGAGGCAAAAGTAATGAATAACCACAAACAACGAGCGCGATAACGAAGCAATACACAACATCTACAACCAAAAACAATCTCATCAAACAGACCAAAAAGCCAACATACATACAGCGGAGACGGCATTCTTGTGGGGATTCTTCTCCTTGAACTCAACCCTAAACTCCTCCCTTCACAAAAAAACCACAAAAACCAGATCAGACCGACAAATCAAAGAACAAAAAATAAAATGACAACGAAACAAAATCAAACCGTACATAAACACGAAAAAGGCGCTGGGCGGCCTCTTCGGCTTGTTCGGGTCCTTCCCCGCTTTCTTCGACGGCCTCCCTCCCTTCTTCACCCCCAACCTACCACCCACCGCGACCACAAATCAACCAACACCAAACAAAACAAAGATCGACAAAGACGAAAAAACAATAACTCACTTGGCGTCGGCCTTGCTGGCAGCACCGGACCTGGACTTCGTCACCTTCATCTCGATACCTGCGGGGGAGGGAAGCAGATCACGGCGGTTAGACCTGGTAAGCGGCGGCCACCGGAGTCGTCCGGCGGCTGTGATCGACCGGAGAAGGGGCTTACAGGCGGCGATCGGAGCTAGGGTTTGGGGAGGGGGGGGGAGGGGAGAAATAGGGTGATGGTGGGGCAGAAAAAGTAGGAGCTAACGGAAATTTTGTTGAAGTGTGCAGGTTATGGCGGGATTTTGAAAATCATTTTTGCCACGTCATCGATCCGTGGGAATGGACGGGATTGGTCAGTTGGGTGGTATTCGGGATTGTGTGCTTGTTTCGTGTGCTTCGTCGCTAGAGGGTTGTGTGCCCGATTAAGTTAAACGGGTCGGTTCGTGGGTCGAGTCCCAATTGTTACCTGTTTTTGAGTTTGTTCCAGCTATTTAGGACTTGATAGCTTTAATTTTATTTTACATATATTTTTTATTTTATTTTTACAAATTAAAATGTCCAGAATTTTGCATATTATGCTTGTCGACTTTGTATATAACTTATAAAGTTATTTTCAAATTTTAATTTTTAATTATTATGGTGATATTTTTATTAATGACTCGTTAAAATATATAAAGATGACTTTGCTTATTTTTTATAACTTCTGTGTTTATATATGCCGAGGTAGAATTAACTACCTGGAAAAAATCAAAATATAACATAAAAAAATATCATCATGCTAACTTAATAGTAAATGGGTATGATTTTTTTTTTCTTTTTTTTTTTTTAAAAAGTTATTTTGTTCTAACAAACATATAATGGACAACCAAGTACCGCAATAATGCTAGCGGATCTGACCCGATTAGTGATTGTCGTGTTTCGATGGTGATGGAGATATTTTCAAGTTTTGGGTAGCAGTCATCGGTCAGAAGACTCTAGAACTTGCAAATAGACTAAAATGCCCCTACCTAAGTTGGGGGCAGCAGGTGGAGGGCCAATTGGTAGTACGTCACGCGATAAAACCAGTGAGGGCTTTACTGTCATTTCCATTTCCCGTGGACTTTAGGGTGTGCAAGTGTGAAACATGGGCCTCTATTCGGTTTAACGCTAATGCGGATAGGCAGTGTGGCCCATCATTAGGCCCAAGCCCGTCTCCCTCGGCTTGTAATCGCATAAGAAAATTTATCGTATGAGAAAAGTGTAGTACGTACTACGTACTACCTACACTCTAGCGGTTATACTAAAGATAGATTTTAATTTTATAGACAACCTTTATTAAATAATAAAAAAATAAATTATTGATGTCTTAGAGATAAGCTAGAATTTTAAAGAGAGATTTTAATTGAAGAGGTAGACTTAATATTTTGATTTTTTTATTTTGTTATATTTTGATTATTTGGATTTCTTAATTTTTTTATTATAGCAGCTTTTAATTCCCCACAGTAATTAGATGAAAAATTAAATAATAATCAAGCTTCTAATATTGTCATTATTTGCATTATCTACTTCAATAGATTACATATAAAACCACATCACTGAATTAGGGTTTTTTCCACATAAGAAGGGACTTCATGGGAAAAAATACCATATAAGAATGTGCTCGAGGGAAAAAATACGTAAAAGGCCGGGTTTTAGTATATACATGCCACATTGTTTTTTTTTCGCACAGAGTTGCAGGTTCTAGTGGGCCAAAATACCAGAATAATAAAAATGCAGGACATTGAAATATGTGCTGCCAGCCTTGCCCTGATTGCTCGGGAATAATCTACGAGGATCCCATTGGTCATAATTACATGTTATTATTAATAATATATTAAATAATGCTGGTGATAAGGGTTTTTATTAAATTTGTGTTGTCATTCGTAATTGAACGATCCGAATATTATATACACTAATAAATTTAATTGTAACTAATTATATTTATTTATATAGAGATAGTTTATATTTATATACAATTTTGATAAGCCAATTTCCAGCCCGTCAAAATTAAATACTTTAACTATATACGAGCTCTATTTGAACTCAAACACCTGTAAAAAATGTTCAAGTAGATTTTAAACACATATGTTAAAAACTTATTTAATCTTGAATTAAATTCGAACGAACTTTAAATTATTCAAATCGAGTTTGAATACGAGTAGAGCTCGCCCTACCCACAATCAATGGCTCCCTCCAAAGCCACACCTGACCACAAGTTGCTCATCATATTCCCAACAACGTCACTTTCTCCCAGACTCATTCTCATTTGCAATGTCCATTTCTTTCATATATCTAGCTATTCCTATTAATTATACACTCTTCTCTTTAATTATATCGAAGCCGAGATTGTGCATTCACGCCACAGGTACCATTTACTTGTAGACAATATATGTATATATTTTTTTCATTTGATTATAATATGAGTATATATATATATATATATATATGTGTGTGTGTGTATGTATATGGCAGTTAACTAGCTAGTGAACATCGCTTTTGAAATAAATATATCAATTACATTCCAATCAAAGTTTCCATTTCATAATTAAAGATACTAATAATCTAGTTATATAATTTTTCCCGCTGAAGATGATGATTGATTATTAGAGTACGTATAGCGGTTGCAATAAGTCTAAAGATAACGTCGCTGCTCGTCGCTATAAGCACATCTTTCGTAATATTGAAAGCCATGCAATATATTACTTGCCACTCATAAGTCAACAAAATGAGTTAAATGTTCATGTTTGAACCTTGGAACCTCCCAAAGTGGGATGCTCCAATTGTGTACCCTCGAGCCCTACGACGTGCTATGTCCTTTGTGAATAATTTAAGTTAGTTATTCTTTATAATCAATTAACCAAATTGGCTTTAGAGACAAGGTATATATTTAGTATTTGTATTTTTTGATTGGCATAATAATCCGATTTAAAGTACAAATTGATGAGTTTAAACCATCTTTGATAAATCTAAGTTAAAAATATATAGACCATCTTTATTATTATATTAGATTTTATTCTAATAAATATCGGATATGAGACTAATTTAAAAAATATGAGATATCACAATATTCCTTGAGAGATTTTGTCGTTAAAATGTTTAACTTTTGGCATGTGAGTCTAGTTTACGTCCCATTTAATCTATCAACCAATATCATTTGCAACGACCAAATTTAAAATATAAATTGCAGAAAATAATATATTTTTTATAAACGGTTTAACTTAAGTTGAAGAACTTTATATTGGTTATCCCTTTGTATTATATACTAAATATTAGGTATTAAATATGAAACTAACTAATTATTAGTATATCAATTATAAGGGATTATAAAATATAAAAAATACTTGTTGAGGGTTTAAAAAAATTAATGCACTAAAACATTATTGAGATAAAATACAATTGCACAAGCTAAATTAAGACATAATTTATGACATTTGTATCCAATGGCAGCCAAATCTGATCGAGATAATCAATCCAGGTCAATTTAACCAATATGTTTACTTAGTTTTTACAATTTTGTTTTTTATAAAAACAAGAGCAGTAAGAGTTATTCCAGATAACTCTCTATTTTTACTTGATATTCAATATAATTTAAAAATTATGCCTAATAAGTAATTATAAAAATAATTAAACTTTATTTTTTGGAGTAAACTAGAAAGTAATAAATAAGCCTAAGATAAAAAGTAGGGAGCAAGTTACACATTCATCTTCTTTGCTGGAGCAGGTGGATGGAGACAGGAAACTGTAAATGTTTTTAAGAGGTGACCAATTTATGATTGGGTGGTCAAGTGGGTGGCAAAATGGCTTGAAAAACTTATTGAATATAAAAGCATGGAGGAGCTTCCCTATCTTGGGGTGTCATTGAATTCCAACTCCTCCAACCCATCCCACTTGCTCAATTGGAAAGTCTCTCTGCTCTCTTCTGGGAGATTTGGGGCGTTTTGGTGGCCATGGGCGCTCACCTGCTTGATAAAATGCCTCCGAGGTATTCCTTTTCTTTTTAAATATTTTTTTTTGGTTTGTTTTAATTGCCAAAACATGAGCTTGGAAGACTTAGTGATTTGAATTCTGGGTTCGTAGTTGTTGTGATCAGATCGGATGGGATATTTTTTGATGAATAAACTGGGTAAAAACATTCAGTTGATCTTTCTTTATTGCTGTGAAAGTTGTAGATCACTTCGGCTAACTTATTAAAATCAGTTGAGCAGCTTTTTTTTTTTTTTTGAAATCCAGTTGTGGATGTGGTAGAAGTGACTAATGTGTTACTTTGAATGTGCTCTAGCCTACGCCATAAATGTCTTAAACTTTGGATTACAATTTGTTCAAGTTTATCTTATTTGGAAACTTGTGTGCATTGGTAATATCTCGGTTTTTTTTAATATTTTTTTGTTTGAATTGAAATATGCAGCTTACTTAATGAATTCATGCAATTTTCGTACACTGCAGCTTCGGCTTTTGAGAACTCTGGGACTGCTAGATGGGTGGTGTATTTCATCTATTTGATCTCAAGCAGACGGGCACATCAAAAGGATCACCATTTAAGATCCACTCTGATGGTGTGTACAAGATGTTTCCTATTGTATTCCTGCTTTCTGTGACTATAGATCTTTCTATCTCTGCCTGTTGGATAAATACCTTGTCCTTGATGCAGGATTGGAAGCTCCATGGAACAGTTTAGAGGTGCCAATGGAAAATTCACGTATTTTTCACCCAGTCAATTACAATACTCCTGTAAAATTTTCTCCATTTTCATCTTATTGCTACAGTTCTGGGGGCTGACTAAAACAGTTGCAAGCCCAAATCCATACCATTTTGTTAATGGATTTCGTAAATGTTCTGCTCAATATTTTTTTTCAGTATACTGTTTTATTATAGTTCATTGTAAACGAAGAATGATTAATTGAACCAATTTTGCAACTTAAACAGTATATGCACGTACAGATATTTACATATGTATTATTTGCCTTTACCATCTGTCGGAACCATTTATTGTAACTTGTGGCTGTGATTAACCTTGCAAAAGTTTTCTTCCTCATTCCCAGTATTCTTATCATGCCAAGCACGCTTACTTGGGGAAGAATAACAACCCAAAAGAGGAAGCAATGAAGAATCCGTCAAAGGATCACCTAATGAAGCGTACAGTAAAGGGAGGGAATGTTCCAGGTATTGTGGCAAGGCTGATGGGTGTAGATACGTTTCCATCTGATATAAACCATTCAAAGTTGACAAATGGAAAGGTTGATGAGCTGAAGAGCAGATTAATAGCGCAGCAAAAGATTCAAAGCGGTTCAATTCGTCATAGCCCGCTTGGCATGCAGTCTTCCTAGCAATCAAAACTGGGCTTGGATGCTAACAATATTGTAGAACAACTCATGCCATCAAAAAATATTTCTAAAATGAGAAAACTGCAGTCTTGGGAACACCAGCAAGAGGAAGAGCTCCAAAAATTTAAGAAAAAATTTGAAGCATGGCAAGCAACCATGTCTTGGGAGTGTCCAAAGAGTTTCGAAGTGGATAACTACATGAAAATACTGAAGGATGACCAAATTCTTGCTCAAGAGCTTCTCAACAGAGAAAAGATGGTGCGTTATGCTGATGCCAATCAAAGCTCAGGTTTTCACCTCCCAGTCATTTATGAAAAAAAAAATTATGGTTTACGAGAAAGGCGTGCAAATGAGGTTGCTCAGTCCTTCAGAAATCAAGCCACTGATTTGCATAATCGGAATACGTCTAGTGAGTTGGATCAGATCTATTTTGAACGAGAAAATTCTCAGATGATCACAAAACCCTCTAGGATTGTTATATTGAAGCTAGATTTGGATAGAAATAATGAAACTGAAGACTCTTGGCATGGCTCATCAGGGAGAGAAGAATGCAGCTTTGAAGCTTTTCTGGATCAAGTAAAGGAAAGGCTAAGACTTGAAATTCAAGATAGTAGTAGAAGAAGAAATAATATCAGGGCGCTTGGTGTGGAAACTCCCTTCAAAGAGAGACCAGCAAATGCTAAAGATATTGCTCGACATATAGCAAACCACATGAGGGAAAATGTTACCTGGGATTTGGGGGTGAAGTTGCTTCATTCAGAATCAACTAAATCTTGTAGAAAAAAATTTAAAATACTTGGAAAGGACTTGCCTGAATTCATTAACAAAAACGCAAGGAAGTTTTTGTCCAAAAGGCCGAGCAATGTTCAAAAAAATGAGGTAAAAGTGGAAGACCTTAGATAAGGGACTCCAGGACATCTTCATTGGCAAATGAAGCTGTAGAGAATAGATAAACATCTAGTTCTTTAAATGCAGGCAGGGAAGCTCTTATTAGAAATGATCCAAAGGACGAACCAGGTGCAAAAAGTGGATCTTTCAGATACCAGGAAAGAAGTAGCAACGAATTAAATACAGGGCACATCTCACCAAATGGTCTTGTGAGATCTCAAATAAGGAGACTTGAATCAGATGAAAATGCGTCTAATGAAGTGACAAGAACTCACAAAGAAAGGTCGAGTCTAAAAGGAAAAATGTCCAACTTGCGGTACGGCCTCACCCGCAAGGGTAAATTATTTGGCAAGAAGATCCTATTTCCTGTTAAAGAGTCTGCCACAGGAGAGACTGATTCTGCTGGGTCTTATCCGACCACTACAACTGCTGTGATGAATGTGGGGAACACATTGGTAAGGAACAAAACAAAGCCATTTTTTCCCAAGTTTGTCGATAATTTTCGCTATAACCGTTGTTTTTATACATAATCTCAGTATAACTCAACTGAGGTGCCCCCAATTCCTTTGTCAGTATCATGTAGCGGCCATGAAGATTTGTCTAGACCCAAAGACAGTCCAAGCCCAGTCTCACCCCTGGACGTTCCTTTCAGCCATGGAAACTCTGTTTCTAATGCTTTTAAAGATATCAGTTCTAATCTTTACGGTATCTATCTTCATCTTCTCATTGTCTTCCAGGTGGTATGATGGATTTTTTTATAATTGTTTACGGTTATTTCTTTGTTTGTGCATAGTTATAAACTTTAAGATATTGGAGCTCTGAATATTTTTGGCTAGAGAGCTTTTCGCATGAATTCTACTAGTCACGTACATGCTTAGCTTTACTGAATGAACGTGACCTTTGGGTTCTTTCTGTCCAGTGAACATAATTTTTGCACATTTCTTACTCCTGCAGAACTGAGGCAGCAGCTCAATCGACTTCAATTTGATGGATGGGAGGAAGGGGGAACATCTACGGAGGATGATACCTCTGTGGATTCTGGAATGACAGAATTGGAATGTGAAGCACAGATTTACATCAGGGACGTACTCATAGCTGCTGGTTTCTATGAGGGCTGCTTTATGGTAACAAAACCAATTAAAAACTGGGTATTCAAGGAAGTAGAAAAGATTTACATACAGGACAAGGAGACTCAAGAAAAAGCCATTTCTGCCACCAGAGAGAATCATAAGGTCTTATTTGACTTGTTGAATGAATCTTTGCTCACTGGCATTGTTTCTCCCACAAACGGGTCCAGAATAATGAGCCAACGAATATGGCCAAACCCAGTTGTTCTCCATGGACAAAATTTGGTTGACAATATCTGGCAAAGGTTACAGCAGTACATCTATCCTCCACCGTATCTTGGCAATTCACTGGACAATATGGTAGCCTATGATCTCAGGAGAGGAAATTGGGTGGACATGGCATTTCATGAGGCTGAAGGCATTGGGAAGGAGGTAGAATGGATGATATGGGCAGACTTGGTCGGAGAGGTAACATCAGATGTGTGTAGATAGTTCTTCCTACTGCTTGTTTAATACTTCCGCAGGGCTGTTTATAGGATTGTTCAACAGAAAGAAGCAAGAACTAATATGAATGAGTTTTTAGTGTACAGTTCTTCATTTATTCTTTTAGATTATATTGTTGAGATTATATTTGAGACTCTGACTTGTTGATGCTTCTGTAATTTGTTCTATTTGAAAATTATTGAAGAACAACTGAGCCAGGGGTTACTTATATTTTTTTTAAAAATTGTTCTGTATTGTAAACGCATGAACAAAAATACCCTGATTTTGTTGATGTTTTGACACTCTTAGATGAGCCCTTCAACTGTCTTCAAGTCCATATCAATGTGTGTTTCTACTTCTACATAAAAAGTTTTACCTTTCACACTTGATATTTAATTATTAGGGGTGTAAACGAGTCAAGCCTCCTCGCGAGTTTTTTGTATTCGGCTCGGCTCGTGCTCGCTAATTTTGTACTCGAAAAAATACTCGGCTCATTGAACAACAAAAGAGTTTGAACAAAGGAGGTATTTAGCTCGGCTCGGCTCGAAAATCGAATTCAATGTGTTCAGACTCGAAAAAATGTTTGGTTCAGTTTGACTCGTAAATACTATTGAGGTCACATTAACTTATATAATGTTTAAAATTTTTTTTGATCTTATATAAGTCGAGCACATAAACATTCGCTAGGTTCGAACTCAGCTCAAACTAAGTTCAAACACTATAAATTTTAGATAAACTCGGCTTGATTTATTTTATATCAAGTCAAATTCAAGCACACCCCTGTTAGGCTCGGTTCGGCTCATTTACACCCCTAGTAATCAGTAGTTCTTTAACCACATATTTAGACATCATCATTAACAACCATTAGCAGTACCTATTTCAAAACAATATCATTATGAATTTTATATCCCATTTCATATTAATTTGGTTCTAAATAGTATGAACCAAAATTTTTTACTTGCTCTTTAATCAACGATAATGGATTGAAGGCTAAATTTCTGTGAAAGTTAAATAAAACCAAAATAGTTTGATTTTAATCAGTTGTTTTAAATTTAATTCGTGAATTTTTTTATAAAACCTATTTTGAAAGGAATTGTTATCATATCTACTTTTATTTAAAAAATATTGTTAATTATTATTTAATAAAAATAAAATTTTAGGATAAATTACCTTGGGTATGATTTAAAGTTCTCGTTATTCTTTTAATCTGGTGGTTGTATAAAATGTTTATTGCACGTGGGTATTAGTGAGTATAAGACCTGAAAGAGGTTGCCCCCCAAAATTTGGGTCCCAATGCAAATCTCCTAGGAGATGGGTTAATTAATGTAAAAACTTTAAAAAGTATAAAAAAGACACTTTTTTATTGTTTATAGGGGTATAAACGAGTCGAGTCGAGCCTAGCCAAACAGAGGTGTGCTTGAGTTTGGGTTGATATAAAATGAGCTGAGCTAAGCTTGTTCAAAATTTATAGTATTTGAGCTTGTTTTGAGTCGAACTCAAGTCGAGCTCGAACCTAGCGAATATTTATGTACTCGACTTATATAAGATTAAAAAAATTTTTGAACACTATATAAGTTCAATGTGACCTCAATAATATTTACGAGTCGAGCCGAACCGAATATTTTTTCGAGTTTGAACACATTGAATTCGAGTTTCGAGCTGAACCGAGCCGAATACTCATTTGCTCAAACTCTGTTCGTTATTCAACAAGCTTATCTATTTTGAGCAGAGTATTTTTTTTAGCACAAAATTAATGAGCGCAAGCCGAGCCGAGCCAAACGCAAAAAAACTCACGAGCAGGCTTGACTCGTTTACACGCTTGACTCGTTTACACCCCTACTTATATCTAATTAGAAATAAAAAAATTAATTTTTTACTTTATTGTTGGCCACCTTTCTCCCTGGATTCCTAATTATTGTCGCTCTGTCCTGCATGCATCTTCCTCCACTATTCTCATCGCTGGTGTGTCGTTTGTTGGCACTTGGTCATAGTCGGCCATCACTTTGTCATCTTCATCAATTGTCAATACATGCAAGTTTCTCCTTGCTTGAGGGTTTTGTAGACACTATTTGTTGTTCCCTATCACGAGTATGACACAAGCATGGGTGAGGTGGAGGGGAGAGAAAACGATGAGGAAGTCGACCAATGTCCACAAAAGAAGATAAAGGATAGGTGCAAGACGATCTGCGACAACGAAGGTGAGGTTGGAAAGGAGGGGCCAGAAAAGGAGGTGCAAGGTGAGGTGGAGGGCATAAAAATGGTGAGGAAGGTCGACAATGTCTAGAGAAGGTAAGTAGAATAAAAGTGGAAGTGAGCAAGATGAGGTTAAAAAGGAGGCAATAGAGAAAAAGGTTTACAAAAAAAGGTATAATTTTTTTTTCAATTGTTGTGATATGAAAAAGTTGATTTGAGTGAGTTGGAGAAATTAGGAAACAAATATGATGATATTATTGTGATACAAATATTTTATTTGAATGTGTAAATTAAGGCATGAGAGAAGAGAAATGAGGATTTATGTGTCATTTTAATGATAATGGTTTTGTTGGGTAGGAGATTATATGATGACCTAAGTGGATGTGAAATGAAGATATATTTTTTTGCTCTTTGCATATGTTAGTAAGAGTTGCGTGTGGAAGTAAAAAGGTAGGCAAAGAAACTTAATGCATATAGATGAAATTGTTCGAATTTAGGATATGTAGAGGGAATATTGTGTTGTAGATAGTTGAGTATGAAAATGCTATAAGCGCATGTAAATAATTGTTTTAGTTGAATACAATGAAAAATGACTTAGATGATATGCAAGTTATTTGAATGTTAACTTTAATTAATGATGTATGCATGTTTGTAATTATGATAAATTTGATATGTGTAGGGTGTGTAAAGGCATATCAGCTGTTGATATACTCATGTTGGTATTGTATTGTGTGCATATTATTTGTATAAATTGTATGTATAAGTTGAATTAACATGCAAGATATTATTTAAACGTAGATAAAATTATTAAAGAAGTAATTTATAAAAGAAATGGTATGTTATATGTGGTTGATTATCCTAATAGTATACCTATATGTAAGTAATTGTGGTGCATGCCTGCATGTATGTATTTGTGATATGTGCATACTAACATATTTTTTAAAAATAGTATGCAAGTTATGAAGAAATTAATTTTATTGGTTGGCATTTGCATATCTTGCATTATAAGAAATTTGATTTGGGTATGGACGTGGGGAACCATTTGAGTTGAATAAAAAAAATGAATAGAGTGTTGTTTTGAACTGTTTGTATAACACCCTAAATCCGGTTTACACTTGTGAACCAAACTGGAATGTCATAGACCCTGGTTGGGTCAGCTTTTCCGAACCCAACTCGTGTGGATTTAATATCGGCGTCTTAAGATAAAGATATGATTCGCTATATACATGGATGAATGCACCAAACCCTAGCATGCTATTATATGGATGACATGAAAAATAATTTACACGCAATACAATCAATAAAAATTCCAAAATAAAACAGAAAGTCTCCCCCTAAAAGTGCAATTATGGACCACCATGTCAAAATAACATATGTAAACATATAGACATATATAAGATATTTATATTTACCAAAAATTCTAGTATATTGTATACATCAATCACTCTAAATCTTAGGTCTCGACCCACCTATGCATTCTATTCATATTTCATATTATATCATCACGTCTTACATTTAATCACATCACGTTCAATATAATAACATCATAAACAAAATATTAAACATGCAATCATCTGACATGTGTGTGCAAGAGACCTCACTACTCCTTCATCCAAGCTAGCATATCTAATCAAGCTCATCACCTACATATATTATAAAAACTCGTCACTAACGAGTGTTACTGGTCCAGAAAATAACTAATATCAAACTGGCACAGGAGAGCTAACCCTCCTGTTAAATAAAAACCTCATATACTTTTTCAAGAACTCTCATAAGAGCACTAATGGAAGTCATCGCCCTTGGGTTGGCAGCATCCCCTTTCCATATCATTATCTTTTCATAACATTCTCTTTCCTTAGCCATTTCATCTATCTCATACGCAGCAAATTCATTCTTTTCTTTCCCGCCCTCTACATCGTCTATATTACTCCTGGCTCTGAGTACATAGGTTGAGTACTCTCATACATGCACCTTCAGTACTATTTTTTGCCACAAGTCTAGACGTGTGCTGCACAGTAATACCGAAAAACCTCTACACTTCTCCGGGTT
>JAVDBV010047844.1:0-19006 GCA_032619315.1 Piper longum
TATATATATATATATATATATATATAGTCGTAAATTGATTAAAAGCTCGATTAAATTTGATTTTGACATATTAGTTGTGAATCGATTTAATTTGACTTGACTTGGTAGTTGGTCAATTCTATATTAGACCTATTTATTCGTAGCCGCAAATCAATTAAAAACTCATTTTAATTTAATTTGGCTAAGTAGTTGGTCAATTCAGTGTTTGACATGTACATGCTCGTTGCAAAGATTTAAATGTTTATATTTTGATTAGGAATGGTTTTGGTGGTAATTCAGTATTTTGAAAGGTAGAAGTTTAATTTGGAGGTTTAACTCGAACTTAAACGTGATTTATAAATAGTGAGAAGATTTCAGTGGGACTCATAATTTTGTGTTTTTGATCCAAATGCTAAATTCTTCACCAATTTAATACCTAATTATCCAATGTGTACTTTCATGAATTACTATTTTTTTGGGTGCATCTCTTTTAAAATGAGGTGCTCTTATAATCAGAAAGTGACTCTTAAAAGAATGACATATTCTTTTTAAGTGTGCTATCTTTTTAAACATAAATGTTTTTATAAGAGGTATCTATTTAGAAATGGACACACTCCTTTGGTTTATAGTTTGAAAACTGGAGACTAGGACTAGACTCGGAGTATTTTTATATTATTTTTTCAATTAAATAAATAACATATTAGATGAAATTAGGATATATTATTTTTTGACACTTGGAATTGATAAATATATAGTTTATATTATTTTAAAATATTGATTTAGCTAAATTTCTTTTTTTAGAAAACTAAAATATTTTTATAACTTTTTTATTACTTAACATGGGGAGCCAATCATGAAATCTGTTATTAGATAATAATTTATAGAGATTGACTCATGAAAATCATAAGGTGAAGTAGACATAGAGGATCATTAGAGTTAAAAAGAAATTTTAAAAACTATGTATTGTATGTAAGTCTTTAAGTACATTCATTTTATACATTTTCTTTTCTCTTTAAAAGTTTTTTTTTCCTTAGGAATGTACGTGATATATATACACACACACAAATGGTAGAGCGTGAACTTATTTTAAATATAAACCTATACCATGATCACTAATTTTGCATTCAACGATTTAGATTGAGGAGTTATGAACGGTAGTTATGAACAGTTTTATTAATAATGAAAAATTGACTATTATTAAAATTCATAAAATTCATAAAATTCATAAATAAATTTAATAAGTGGTTACATAGATGTTAACTGAGATATAACATGAAAAATCACAATATTTTTTTTACATAAAAATCACAAAGCTTGTACGTAAAGAGGACCGAAGAGAATTGTTTGGGGAAAATTCAGAAATAAGACAGATCAGAATGATTCAACGGAGGTAGTCATGCAGAGATGTAAGGGCCCAATGTTCTTGGTTGCTTTCATGGGAATATTACTTGTTTGCATCTAATTCGAAGTTGTTGCATGGTTGAGTGTCAGTGTGTTTGGGGAGGCAATGGGTGATAGTATCAAGTATTGTATTGGTTATTATACATGATCTATAGCCGATAAGTATAGGGTATATTTGGTTCAACATATAAAACCGGGTTTAATTAAAATTTAAAATTATAAATAAAATATTTTATTAATTATTAAAATATATTTTATCATCAATATTTAGTCAAATATCGGGGAAAATACTGTGATAAAAAAAATTTTTAGTGACAAATTTTTTTTTGGTGTCGAGTCATGATATATGTCATTGTAAATTTTTTTGCTACAGGGAATTTTATATTTTGCTAGCAGATTTTTTATGAAAAAAGATAATTTTCCCACAAGCAAATTTGCTGGATAAGAATATTAACCTAGTATTGGAGAAAAAATCTATGCAAAAAAATAAAGGCAAGAAACATACTAAAGTGATATGGTTTTACGAGGTTATTCGGTATTAATTAATGTAGATATATCTATTTTAATTAAAAAGAGATCTAACTATACATGAAGATCAGGTAATCATAATTTTTTCAATTAAATAAACTTACCCTTATCGGCCATCCTTTTTATAATTTATTAATTAATAATCACTTTAATGGGTATATAAATATTCGTAGTAAGTGACTAAGGCGTTTATTGGTCAAGTTTAGTTGAATATTATTTATACCAAAATTATTAATTGCCTTAAATTTGCGTACCAAATGTAACTATTTATTATTTAAATTTTTATTACCGGAACCCAATCTCGACTTGAACCCGTTTACCAAACAAGAATTTGACTATTTAAAACACGATTATATTATACAAACTTAAATTAAATGACACTATAAAAAATAAATTAGAAATAATTATTTAAAAAATAAAGAGGTTAAATGGACTAATAAAAAAAAAGTTGAAAATATAGTCATTTTATATATAAACACATATATCTATATAATAAAGTCTAAATTATATTAAATATAAAAATTTTTATATTATTAAAGTCTCGTTCCATACATTATATTTAAAACTAAACTCGACTATTATAAAACAAGCACTATATATCCCAAACCCAAATCTAATTTTATGGATGCCAAACTCGATCTATTCGTATTTGGTCGAATTGGGTTTTACGAATATCCTAGCACCCCTACACCACATGTGATATTAACTTTTTCTTTTTACTTATTTTCAATTAAAATATATGACATGATTTTTAGGATGAAAAAAAAAAAACAGTGTAACGACACAGTACTCATGATTTTTATGGTTGGGGGGATTTGAGTAAGGAATGTGGGTGGTCATGATGTGGGTCCCACTTTGCCAGTTTAGTGACACGTGCAGAGCAGAGTGGTGAGTGGTCGATGACACCTTGCGCTGCGCCGGTGACGGCTCCGTGTGTGAAACGGGCGAGTCAAACCCAGAAAACACGTCCTGCTGTCGTGTCGGTGGGTTTTTCACCAATACTGTACCCGATATCGTATCGAATTTATAGTCGGTGTATAAAATATATTTATTTTAATTAAATTTTAACATATTCGAGTTTAATTATATTTTAAAAATATAAATAAATATTTCTAAATATGTAAAATATATTTTATCATCAATATTTAATTAGATATTGTTAAAAACATCATTATTTTCAACAAAAAAATCAAGTTTTTTAAAAGATTTTGATTAAAAAATTAGATTCGAAGGCCTAAATAACGCTAGAGTTAAAGCATTGTTTAAAATTAAAATTTGACTCAACATGTCATGGAATAAAGTAGACTTTGAGTTGATTTAGAATTATTTATATTAAATTTTTATATATTCCTCTTTTGATATTTTAAATTGATAAATACATGATTTATGTTATTTTAAAATATTAATTTAGTTAATATAAAAGAAAAATAAAATAATTTGATCATTTTTATGTTATAAATTAGGGAGCCAATTATTAAATTATGAGTACGAAACTATCCATGAATTGACCTAGTACGCTAGAAGTTTTCGGAGTAAAAAAGAAGTTTAGTGTCAGTGCATTTGTGGTGGCAATGCTATTAAAGGTCTAAGTCCCAGTCTATGTCCCAAATTTTGGAGGGAATGGATGATAACTGTAAGCATTATATTGGTTATTATACATGATCTATAGCCGATAAGTATAGGGTATATTTGGTTCAACATATGCAATAGGGTTCAATGAAATTTAAAAATTATAAATAAAATATTGTATTAATTGTTAAAATATATTTTATCATCAATATTCAGTCAAATGTTGGGCAAAATACCGTTATACAATTTTGTAGTGATTTTTTGTGACTCATTTTTTTAGGTGTCAGGTTGTGACATATCCCATTGTAAAAAAATTTTGCTGTAGGGAATTTTATATTTTGCTAGCGAAACGAATTTTTTATGACAAAAGATAATTTTCCCACAAGTGAATGCGCTAGATAAGAATGCTAACCTAGTATTGGAGAAAAAATCTATCCAAAAAAATGAAGGCAAAAAACATACTAAAGTGATATAGTTTTATGAGATTATTCAGTATTAAGTAATGTAGATATATCTATATTAATTAAAAAGAGATCTAACTATACATCAAGATCAGGTGATCATAATTTTTCAATTAAACAAAATTACCTTTACGGCCATCCGTTTATAATTTATTAACTAATATTTACTTTAATGGGTGTATAAATATTTGTTGTAGCTGACTAAGGCTATTGGTAGAGTTTGGTCGGATATTGTTTATATCAAACTCATTAATTATCTTAAATTCGCGTACTAAATATGACCATTTATCATTTAAATTTGTACTACGTGAACCCAATCCCGACGAACCCATTTACAAAATAAGAACCTGATTATTTAAAACCCGATTATATTATAAAAATATAAATTAAATGACACTATAAAAAATAAGTTAGAAATAATTATCTAAAAAAATAATGAGGTTAAATGGGCTAATAAAAAAATTGAAAAAATATAACAGGATCTTTTAGTAGGAAAAAAAAAAACAATGTGACGACACAATATTCGTGATTTGGGGGCATAATTAATGGTTGGGGGGATTTGAATAAGGAATGTGGGTGGTCATGATGTGGGCCCCACTTTGCGAGTTTCGTTGACACGTAGAGAACAGAGTGGTGAGTGGTCTATGACACCTTCCTCCGCTGCGCCGGTGCCGAATAGGATAAATATATTCTATATATTTATATATATAATTATTCTTTAATATAATATAGAAAATGAGTTTCTACCCTATTTGATTTGAGTCATCGATTTATATAACTGGCCCAAATCAAATCAAAAAACAAAAACCCAAACCTCACCCGTCATTTATAAATAGTTTTTAATAAAATTTAAGTCATTTAGATATTAGATATCTCTAATTTAAATCAACATGATTTTTTTTGAACATGGATCAATATACATTGGGTTAGAAAAAAAAATTAAAGATGAATTTAGAGTGCCCAGATCTAATCATTTAATTGATTATATCAAATAATAACGAAGTAGAAATTATTAAACAAAAAAATAGTAAAATAGCATTTCATAAAATTAACCACTCTAATTTAAATTGAAAAGATTAATCGGACGAGCTCAATTTGACGATATTTAGATTGTTTTACAAGCAATAAAATGAGGAAGAAAACATTAAATGATAAACTTTTTTACAAAATTGTTAATATAAACTTAGTTAATACTCGATAATAAAGGTTGATGATTTTAAAAGAGGCAAATAGGTGTGTAAATATGATCGTTTATCGAACTCGTATTGTTTATGCCCTAATAACCTCTGTTCAAGGAAAATTAGTTATTTACTAAAGTATAACATTCAACTGCTTGTTATATACTTTTGTCAAAATTTTGGCTGCTTAAATTTTTAAGACCCTCTAATTTCCTAGTTTAATTTAAAGTATATTATATATATAAAAAAAGAACAAACACATTTTGCTGCTTGTTGGTCATTTTTTGGCAAAAAAAAAAATTAATTAGTGCCTTCTTTTAGTTGAAAAAGAAGTAATATTATTTTTTTTGTAAAAAAATAACTGGTGACTTTCCAACTCAAATATGTCAAATTATTTATTATTATGGGACTTCGGTGAACGGCTGAAAAAAATATGACCTTTTATACACGTTATTTTACATCATCAATAGGCGGGCCCCACTATAACGGGAAATCGGGAATTATGCCCTCCAACGGGGTTTGACAAGTTCAAGCTACTTTGATATCTCTGATTCAATTTTATAAGTATATAAAAATAATTTAAAAAATTGAAAAGATATTGTGAACTTTTTAATTGATATATTATAATGTTGCAAGAATATGCATTTGATTAGCCCAATTTTTTTATTAGCTTTACATACACACACATAAATAAATAAATAAATATATATATATATATATATACACACTAAAAAAGGTATTTTGTGTGCAGTAACACAGCCAAATAATTTTTTAATAACATTAACTATAAAATTTTGACTTAGGTTATAAATTTTATATGAGTTGAGCCGAGGCCGGCCATACATATGACCCTCATAGTTTGAATCTAACAGTCGAAAAAAAATTGCGGTAGTTGTGCTGCAACACATATTTCCCGGCTATATATATATATATATATATATATATATGACAATTAATTAGTGCCTTCTTTTTGTTAAATATAATAAGCAAGCAGTGTCTTTTTCAAAATTGAAGATATAATAAATAGATGAGTACTTCAATTATAATATATATGTGTTTTTTTTAAAGGTGGTAATTATAAGTGTAAATTATATATTTCTTTCTTAGTAATGCCTTTCAAACTGAACGGGCCTAGGTCGTCCTGCAAGTAGTGCAAGAAAGTCTAATTTCCTCAAAGTGGGACTAGACTAAACATATCTATGCTTAAAATGACATTAATATTTTAGTGAAAGCTTTTTTAAAAATACATTTGACTATCTTCAATTAGCATATTCAAACTAACTAATATTTTCATTTTTCCTTTTTGATTTTCCTTGCCCAAGAGTACTCGACTAATACGAATTTATTATAATGACAAGTGTATTAGTCGTGATCAAGTAATAAATTATTGAATAGAGTATAGTGAGGACATAGACTTGTCAATTTAATCAATTCGAATTATAAAAATTAAATTATCTAAAGCAAAAACATATGAAGTCTTATGTAATAAATTTTATTCTAAAATTAAATCTAAAATAAAACAAAATAGAGTCTTATCTAAAGTTTACATTCTTCTCAATATGTAAAAGCTATGCTAAAGAATTGAATCCCCCTAAACTAATTAATTGATAAAATATTTATAATTATGGAATTAATTATACAAATAATGAGACGGTCAAATTTCTATTATATAATTACCCCTTTCGATGCACTAATTAACAATATTAAATTTTTTTAATGTTGGATATGTATTATCATTCATTAATTTAATTTAATATGAGTTAAGTTTTATGAGTTCCTTACTGTTAAACCCATTTTTAGTGTATAAACTTCTTACAACTCTTAACTAAGACATTTGTGTTTAATTTATGGATGTATTTTATAAATCTCACACAGATAGAATATAATCAATTTATCATTATATTAATTATTTATTATGCTTCAACAATTAACTAAATAAATAAAAATATTAACAAAATAAAACTTTCAAGAAGAAAATTATAATTAAATTTCAATCAAAATAATTATTAATTTATTGATTTAAGGTTCATCTCTTTTCTAACATAATTAAATTTACTTCATTAACTAATAAAATAAAACTATAAAAAGAGTATTTGAAATATTTATAATAATATTATAATAAACCCAAAAAAAAGAAAGAAAACTCTTATGAATTGATCTTCTCGACTTACGCAATCATTAATCCTTCAAGGCAGAAAAAATTAATTAAAACCTTAATATAATACCAAAATTAATTAAGTTTAAATACAAATTAAAAATCATCTAAACTAATCAAACCTATCTAAAAACTCAATAAAAACACGGAAAACTCCCCAACACTAAACAATATTAATCCCAAAATCTAGAAAAAATGTATATATTTCTAACATTTATGAAAGACAGCTTCCAAAAAGAAAAACTTGTAGACTAACGTGATAAAAGTCAACTCAAGTGTTAGTCACATAAATAGTTGGCGACCACAACAAAATAAACGTAAAGATTATGCTCACATATGTAAGGTCATTTGTAACTTCTAGGCCTCTATTTTTTGACCCAACATAAAAGATCGATTGAGACCTTTTATGGATCTGCAATTAACTTGAGATAACTTTTCTTGACTTCCTTTTCCTTAGGAAGATTTTAGTTGATGAAAACTTTCCAAACCCAGAAGAATTTTCGGTTTCTATGTATATATTTACTTTGCTGGGTCGTCTTAATTTTGGGTTTAATTAGTGCGTGCAATCTTAGTGCAAAATTTTAAAGCCAAAATTATGGGAAGGGATTAATTTGTTGTGTCAAATGTTATAACAAACTCTACGTAGCAGCTCTATGACCTTAGTCCCAAGTACCGTAATAACTGTAAATTACACTTATTTTTTAAAAATTTCACTAATTGAAGAGATTTAAACTAATAAAAAATTACTTGGTACAGGGACTTTGCTAGAGAATTTGTTGTAACAAGTGCTACAATAAATCCCCTCCCCATGATGATATATGAACATATGAGCAAGATACTTTGCATGCATGTAATGCATGAATATTGATAATTACCATGTTCATTGACGAACGAGATCAAGAGTCAAGTTTATCACTAGGTCACGAAAAGGTTCAAAAAGTAAAAAAAAAAAAGCTACTAAGTACAATGTTTAGTTCAATGTTTAATTTTGAAATTTCAAGGTAAACATACTTCTTTTTTCTAAAGGAGGTACCGATACATTTACAAAATTATTGAAGAACTTTTTAATAATTAAGAGAAAAAATTGATATAATAGTGAGGGTTCGCTAATCTTCAACTTGGGTTAACAATTATTTAAAAAAAGATTTGACTTGCTCGAACATCGAAATATGAACTATTTCGTAACATGTAGTTATTATAAATATGTTATGCAATAAGAAGGCATATACATAGTATGCAAATTAGTGACTCTGAGATAACATTAGTCACTGCTAACAGAGACCAAAATCAGCATCCACTAAAGCGAGAAGCCTGCCCGAAGAGGACCAACCTCCCTATCAAATCCTAGAACTAAAAGCTGCCTCTAGACCTCTAAAACTCTTCTCTAAAGTATAGAAAATTTTTTGGATTAGTAACCATTGATAACCCTTAGGCCTGACCATTGATGATGAACGTCTCGCGGGCGTCTCCAAGTCCAGCTCTAGAACAAATTAAAAAAAATAAAATAGAATACAAAACAAGAAAAATTATAACCTTGTGTATAATCAGGTGAGGAGATGGATGCATTTAAGCACCGTAAGAATGAAGAGCCCTAGGACATACTTTCCCTAAGTATCCAAAGGCTAATAAATGAGCTCCTTTGTTTTCCACAACCTTTTAAACCTTTTGTCATGTTCCATCAGATCCAACCTCTTTAGTTCGATTAATTATGACCCACAAGTCAATTTAACAAAAACATGTATTACCAGATTTTAAACTCCAACCTCTGAACTTCATTGATGAAGTCGAAAACCTCTCCAAGGTAAGATGTGAATTTTGCTTGAAATTTTTAGAAGAGAGAATAATTGACAATTGTGTCAGGTAACCGCAAGCTATAGAACATAACTGCAAACAATGGCTGAAAGTTTATAATTATGTGAAAAATGTTGAATTCGCAAAGGTTCAAGAAAAAATACCTTTGGTTCCCAATGATTTATGTATCAAAATTTTCTGATTTTTTTATTTATTTTTGTCAGTATGATTAAATTAATACCGGTTACCCTTCGGTGTCGCGAAGTAAGGAGGCAATGTTGATAGGATCAATGCACAACTTATTTCGTAGACAAATTTTAATATTATATATAAAACTTTATTGAATTATAAGAGACTCTAATTAAACAAGAAGATAAGGTTTAATAATTTTATTTATTTTTTATTTTTTGTTAAATTTTAGTTAGTCGAATCTCCAATCTGGAAGAAGAATAGATAGAAAAAGTTCAAAATTTATACAAAAAAGTCTTTGAAAAATAAAACAAAAACAAAAATAGAACAAAGTAGATTCAGTGGAAACTTCATCTGCGTTATAATTGAAACTGTTTATTTACGTAGAACTCAGTCCAGACATGGTGAGGCCACTGACCTTGACATGTTACATAAAGCAGTAAGCTAATGACAAGCAAACCAAAAGTAAATGTGAGTGCAAGCAATAAAAAGAGTTTTTGAATATGACTCTCAACTCCTGTCAGGTTGTTCACTGGGAGAACATACTCTACTTTTCCTTTTGAACTTGTATTTTGCTAATTCGTGAAGCTTTTTCCCATGTATACAGAAAATAGACTTCCTAAGGTTTTAAAAGGGCCAAGGAAGAAAAGCATAGTGTTGCAACAATATTGATACCAGCGTATCATTTTTAGCTATAAGACGACAAACATTCGTCCATTTGTGTAACAGAAAAGGGGGCGGGGCTAAAGGTCAAGAAGAAGAGGGAGACAGTTCAAGCTTTTGAAGACAAAAACAATGTACACAATCAAGTAAGCAGGAGAATAATAATACCAGGAAGTTTTTTCCCATGTATTCAGAAAATAGACTTCCTAAGGTTTTAAAAGGGCCAAGGAAGAAAAGCATAGTGTTGCAACAATATTGATACCAGCATATCATTTTTAGCTATAAGACGACAAGCATTTGTCCATTTGTATAACAGAAAAGGGGGCGGGGCCAAAGGTCAAGAAGAAGAGGGAGACATTTCAAGCTTTTGAAGACAAAAACAATGTACACAAGCAAGAAAGCAGGAGAATAATAATACCAGGAAGTTCTTGCAACGAGGAATTGAGGATCATGTGTGAGCTTGGTTCAAGCACTGGTGGTAGGTTAAATGAAGACCTAACACTTCCATTTGCTTCAATTACATCAAACTTCAGAGTGAGAAACCTGATCTGCTTCAATTAACTAAAACTTCAATATGCAACAAGTGAAAGTAACTTCACCAGCATCCTCTGTAAAGTTAATGAGCAAATATTTGAAGTGATGAAAAAATATGAAGTCTTATCTGATTAGGTGTGCTCAAACTAAAATATTAACAACTTGTCTAATTTTTTGAAGATCACAGTCAATGAGAACATAAACCATTCTTCAATTATAACAGAGCTTGAACAAATGGGCAGAAAAAAATGCCAAATGAGAGCAACTATCAAACAGAGCTTGAACAAATGGATAGAAAAAAATGGAAAATGAGAGAAACTATCAATAGAGTGCGTTTTTGCACCTATCACTACATTTGCAAGACAAACATAATCAACGAAATCTCCTACATGCTCTTGTAACTAATCTCCCAAACAAAAAAAACAGGACAAGAAAAAGTAAGAGAGAAGAGAGAAAAACCAGTTTCTATCAAATAACACCATCGTCATCTTCTCTCCCTCTTTAAGAAACAGCCAATTTGCTTATGAGAAGAAAGTCCTGCAATCAAACATCACACCTTGGCAAAAGAATCATAGCAAAATTGGTCTTGTGGACAATCTATGAGAAGGGAGACGAGCAACAATTAGGCACACCTTAATGGAAAACATTCATGCAGTATCCCATCACCCCATATCTTCTATTTCTGGAAAAGTAACATACCCCATATCTTCTGTTTCTGAAAAAGCCACATATCACTGATACAGTAGACCTCTATTACGTTCACCTTGTTATTAGCTCCCTATCATTTTTATTAAAATGTTAAGCTGTTCTAAATAAATCCAGTTCAAGAATTCCTACTTCAGCCACAAATCTATCCCGGGTAGTTCTCTGCAATTCATTTGATTCAATGCAGTTATCCAAGTCCAACTCCAAGCCAAATGTTCACACAATGATATATACCAACCAACCATCCAATTCAAACCAGAAATCTAGCTAAAATCTGCTTATCACATGTGAAGGAGCCATGAACTTGCCGGTGATAATATGAATATTCATGAAGTTGAAAGGAAAAATTTCCTCCTAAATACAATGACTCAGATGCAATGGGCATGCACCAAGCTCCAAACGCATACAAAGAAGGCACAAGATAGATACATAGTGACATAAAGGCCATAGTTCTTTACACATTAGCACATCAAGCAAAGGATAAATTATTTACCATGCCCCAAGCCACTCCAAGCAGGGGCACAGACCCCAACAGAAACGAGACGGATAACCTGTGAGGTGTACCTCTTTGCTCAATCCAACGATGTAAAAACTAAAGGACCTGTTCCCATGAGTCATAGTCACTCGGGTAACTGGAACAACTGAAATTATGTGGCGCTCACATATTACTCTTGCTGTTGGGAGAATGGAATGTCGGTCTGCAATTACATCTGACGAAAACTTGTTAAGGAGGAATGAATCAGCAAAGAAGGCAGGTGTGCATTGGTAAGCCTGTGTATTATATAGCTGGACGCCTTTCGCTCTGTGGAAAACCTGATCTGGTACTGACGCTGCCCCTGCAGTAGCACTAACCTTCCGAGTGGAAAGAGTTCTCCTTCAAAATTACAAACACATATCATAAGCATACAAAGGCAGCACAGGATTAAAAATTGAATGCCAGGGCCTTATGGAGCCATGATAGATACAATTCTTATACGACCAGATCAGATAACAGTAGAGAATGCATAGAAAGCTACATTTGAACAGATGAAAACCAATATGAAGAACCAAAAGGGCTATAAATGGTCATCTGAAATGTTGGTTCTAAGGTTTTGATTAAGTCATACAAAATTCCTCAAAGTCATATCTACTAAAAAGATTAAAGAATTGATGGATTGGAAGTCAAATCAAGTAGCAAAAAATTAAGTAAAGATGATTGTGCTTCGGAAACAGGATTGGAGATGCAATTGTTGCCTAAGAAGCATGAAGCTTATTACCTCTATAAATAGGCTTGAAGCACGTGAAGAAGTTATCAAGAGTGGCTTCCTAACCTTCTATATTATTTTACTCTTGTAATTGGCTATCTTTGTTCACATTGTAGTTGTTCAAGCAAAGTATGTTTGAAGGGTGTTGGTTTCATTAAGAAGTTTGTTGATGTAAATGAGGTCCCCTCTCCAATATCAAAAGGAAGAAACTTGTGCTTGTAAGAAGAATCTCCTCTCTAAAATCAAAAGGAAGAAATGTACACTCAAGGGAACTAGTGAAGTCCTATTCTTTCTTGGTTAGAAAGAATAAAAGAGTACAATAGATCAACGAAACACTTCAAAATTATTTGTGTTCTTCTTAATTTAATTACTATTTTTTTTTATCACTCCTTTATTTTAATACCTTTGGCTTAATATATTAACCTCGGGTTTTGAAATTAGGAATTAGATTAAGAACACTAATTTAAGTTCGATTTGAAATAATCGTTTCACTTGAATTAAGTTCTTATTTCAATTCCAAAGAATTGTTTAACACATGGAATTAGGCTTGATGTGTTCACCTCATTCAACTTTGAATTGCTTACGCATTTTTTACTCTAAAAACTTTTTATCAATAATTATTTGATCATATAAAGCCTATACTAAGTGCTTGTTTTAATAATTTCTTTATTTTGAAGGACCACGCAGACTTTATACAATATACCACCCATTTTGAATTAAATAAAACAAAAATTTGGTTAATTTGACCATCCGACTATAAATATAAATGGTAGCGGTAGAAGGATGCATTGTAATTGTTTTACCTATTTTTTAATTGGTCATTTAATTATTTAGTCATTTTACATCTTTAAAGAGATTATTTACTTTAGACTTTTTTTATATATTTATTTCTTAATTTGTAACACTAGTTTACTATACTTTAGATGGTTGGAACATTTTATATTTTATAATAAATAAATTTCTTTTAAATGACTGTAATTTTTAATCTAATTAATCTTGTTAGCTTCGTACATATATAATGGAGAAAATTTAACTATATATTAACCATTTAACCAATGGCAAAATGTTGATAGTTTGGTCATGTTAGAACCTTATATATTAGTTAAGGATTCAGTTATGATAAAAATTGGATAATGATGTTTCCTAGGGAAGATATTGATAATCCTAGTGATTTGAGTCCGTTGTTTCTACTACACACAATAGAGACCTAATTCTAACTTCCCGTAACCACCGGAAAATCACTAGGATTATCAATTTAGCACTAGGAAGCATCATTAGCCTAAAAATCTTTCAAATAGTAAATGGTTGTGTTGAATATTATTGACCGTAACCAAACCATTTATAACCTCGCTCAAAAGCATGTTTCTAAGCAAGGCTGTAGACATGTAGACAATTATTGCTTTCGATAAATAGCAACCACCCAAATCATCTATAGTTTAAATTTTTTTACCATAATTGAGTCGTTAACCAAACTTAGAAGGTTTCACCATAGCCTAGTATTCACCATTTTGCCATCAGCTAAACGATTAATATATGGTGAAATTTACACAATTTTATGTATCCAAAACCAACAACCTTAAGTGGATTAAAAATATATCATCCAAAATAAATTTTCACTCATAAAATATAAAATATTCAAACCATCCAACTATATGGTAAAGTAGTGTTACAAACTATGAAATCAGTATATAAAATGTTTAAATTAAGTAATCCCATTAAATTTGTAAAATTACTCAATAACTAAATGACTTCAGTTAAATTAGTAAAACGGTTATGGTAGAGCCTTCTGCTGCTTTCATTGATGATCATAGTCAGCTAGGTTAAATTAACCGAATTTTTCACTGCTATCTTTACAATAATTAAGATATGCACTATTTTTGTTCTATTTAATTCAGAATGGTTGATAAATTAGTAAATTTGATGACCATTTATAGCCTTCTAAGTATAAGGAACCAATATCTTAATTATTCTTGATTGCCATAGGCAAGGGACACAAGAGTATTGCGTAAAAACATAATAGCAGCCAAATGACCACAAAAACTTCTTATAACAATCAACATTGACTTAAAATCTACTAGTTTAAAAAATTTGTTGCTATTCAATTCACTGGCATAGCAACATTATAAGCGATTGATATAGGGATAAAATATTGCATGAGATCTATTATAAATGCATAATAAAACTACATGGCACATAATACATCCATTTTGGGTCGTGGTAAATCAAATACAACCTAAATCCATAAACATACATCACACACTAACTAAAATAACATGTTAAGACAAACTTGATTGCGCCACAGGTGACTTGCATCTAGAACAAGCATAATAAACTTGATTACTAAAAACAAGCTTTAAGTGTCAAAACACTGCAGAATACAATAAATGCTTTGTTGAACATAAATTTAAATTGAATTTTTTTGCTTAACATTATTTATGATTCCCAACAAAAATATATACATGGTATTTTATAATCATAGAAGCTAAAATAGGTTGCACTACTAAAAGAAAATCCATACCATTTGACAAGAGCAATGTTGTGTGTAAGAAGAGAACCTTCTCCATCACACATTTCACAGGGTAAAAGTCCACGAGATCCACAAGTTCCGCAAGGAAGTTTTCCTTTTCCCTTGCAAGTTCCACATCTACGACAATAAAAGCACCACAAAGGATATAAACAACATTAAGCTATGACACTAAGTATTCACGCCAATCAAATGAAACATTTATCCTACTTAGTATCAGAACCATCTTTATGAGCAATCAATCCTCTTCCATTGCAGACAGAGCAAGGGGTCATCTGATTTTCCTTGTAAAATCCAGGTTCCTGACCAGGATTGCAAGTCTCGCAGACTATCTTACCCCGTCCATGACAGCCTGCCAATTATTTTAAAATCATGATTAAGTTTTCAATTAAACTGTCAATAATATTCATCACACATACACTGAATCAGGGCTTTTCATGTTTCTCACCAGAACATTTCTCAACAACTTCAGAATGAGGAATTTTTGTCCTTGATTCTTGGTATGGTACAAAGAGAAGAGGAAATTCAGACCTAAGATCCAACTCCCACAAACCAAGCTCAGGACCACTATCATTCCCGTCAATTCTTCCACCAGAATAAGGTTCAGTCTTTTTGACCACTTCTCTCTCTTCAACAAAGGTTTCAAGAGTTCCAACATATACATTGCAATCCTCAACAGTAGAAATTTTCCATGCGCGTGCTGGACGACTTCCCCAGCAGCACCGATGCCCCACACAATCAATGAGCAACTCTCTTATTTCCACTTCGTCCAATATTTGCCTACCAACAAAAATGGAATCCACACATTTACTAGTGGAGTTAACCACACCAAACATCAAAAATTGAAAATTATTCCTATTTATGAAATGAAGGAATAATACATGCATACTACGGTTATCAAATAACTAATATCTCTTACCTCCCTTGCATCATACAATTGCCATCCATATTTGCCTCATATCCACCCTGATAAAGACTCCCCGACCCTGCAATTGAACAGGAATAATAAATTATAAATGTACTGAGCAAGTACCATCTGCAGTAATCTTAGTTACTTTTGAAGAGGCATAAACAAATTCATGAAATTTAAGTTCCTAGAAATTCAAGCACTTCATTCATAAGCATTACAATATAAAAACCAGTACAAATTACCCTAAATATTAAGCAAATTGTTCTTTTTTCAAGGCTCTTAAACTAGTAAAAATCCAAACACTTCATCCATCAACATTACATATAAAAAATTCAGTATACAGAACCTAAATTGTCAGCAAATTGTTCATTTTTAACGCTCCTAAACTAGTAAAAAATCTTAACACTTCAGTCAGAAACATTACATAACAAAAATCCATGACATATTACTTTAAATCTCCAGCAAAAGGTTCATTTTCTTAAAGGCTCTTGAACTAGTAAAAAAAATCCAAGCACTTCATTCATAAACATTACATAACGTAAATCCAGTACAAATTGCAGTAAATTCTGAACAAACGGTTCACTTTTCAAGGCTCTTAAAGCTAGAAAAATGCAAGCATCTCAATCCCAGGATCACAAACATAGATGACAAAATATTAGTCCTTGTTAAACGCCAAACAGAGCACAAACAATTAAGTATTCAACGCTCGTCATTTAGCGCGCCCAGAATCATCAATACACAAATAAACCAAAGTCTTAAATAAACTCAGCCCCAATTCATATCCCCATGTCGATACACAAACTAACAGCTCAAATTACACTAGGCTCCAGTAAATGGATCACTTTCCAATCTTATCACACACGACAAAAAACTCTGTCACAAATTCCGCTCCTTAACTCAACATCAATAATTCAACACATAAAAGAGCCAAGCAAATCCCAAACAGAAACAATCAAACCAAATAACATGCTAAGAAATTAAAAATAAAATCAGCATAAATCACACTAAACCTCCAGCAAATAAATCAATTTCCAACCCCATCAACATTACACGAAAAAAAATTCAGTCTGATTCCCATTCCTCAGCTCGGCATCGCTGATTGAACAAACAAAAGAGCCGAGCAATCCAGATAACAATAGCACCAGAGTCATCATCAAAATATACCATGGGCATCAAATTCCGGGGAAGCAACCAGAGCGCCATGGATGGAAGGTGGGTAGGGCATGGAAGCAGCCGACCGAACCTCGTCGACGGTAACCTCCGTCCACGCCGACGAGGCAGTCCGGTAAGCAGACCCCGTCCTCCCAACCTCCTGGTAAGAAGGCGACCTCCATTTCTCTTCTTCCCCTACCAATCAAACCATGAATAACATCAAATTCAGCTTCTTCGTAGTATGGATTGAAGCAATTTGTGACGGAAATTGGGAATTTGATTGTTCCAATCTGTACCTGCTAGCAAATGTTCCTCCATTGATGGATGTGTGTACAAGGATTTGGACCTCTTGGGGCCCGATCGGTCGATGAGTTAGCAAGGGAGAAGACGGTACGCCGGGGTTTATAGGGGTCATGTGTCATGGACCCCACGCGAATGATCAATTACATTGGCCGAAGCATGTAGGGTCCATTGATTGTCATTATCTGTGGCATTGGGGATTAGGGCTTGACCCTTCGCCCCTAAGAAAAGGTCACTGTTCTTCATCATTTTTTTATATATTTCCTTGCCTTGAAAAAAATTATATATATTTCCCTTCAACGATTTGAGATTTTGTAAACGCACATTGTCTTTCAATTCAAACAGTTCAATAATGATTTTGTCAAACGTTTTTTCCTGATTAACCTTCGTGTAGAAGGAAACTCGGCATTTTGTCATTTTGCAATGAAGTATAGCTTTATTAATAATTTTTAATGAACAAAATTCTAATTTGGATATTTTGTCATTTTATTTTGAACTACAACTAATATTGATCATTTTTAAAGAACAAATACATGTGATACGACTTTAAAAATGGTGAAAACTATAACAACAAAAATGCTTTTTCTTCAAATTTCATCTTGATATTCCTTAGATATATTTCAAGTTTCAAGTTCCATTTGCAATTTTCAAAAATAACTATTTTCAACTTTATTTTCATATATAATTAGTTTCCAATATTAATATATTTTTTTTAAAAAATAACTATATATTCCCCAAACCAGGTATTCAAATTCCCCGATCGAGCATATGCCTTCACAGCTAATCATCAGAAATAGTTCATAGTAATTCTAAAATCCAAAAAAGATGATAAAAAGAAATAAAGGATAACAAGCGTTGGTAAGGATTTTAAGACGTCGAATTGTGGAACTAATAAACTTCTCCGGACGTCTACAAACACCCAAAGAGTGAAGGAGAAAGGAGGCTCGACGTTGTTTTGAAGAAAATTAAAGAAGAAAAGAAGCAAACAAAAATAGAGGAAAAGAGGAGGAGCCCCTCACTGAAGATCCACCTCCAGCGATCCCTCAACCCATTGTTGCAGACCTAGGAGTGCTCCTCGACATCACCAAGCCGAAAGCTTCGCCGGAGGAATCCAAAGTGGGGGGACTTAAAGTTGCTGCTAAAAGCAGAAGATAAGGAAGAAGAAGAAGAGAACGGAGAAAGGGGAGGAGGCCCCTTGTAAAACCTGTGATTCGAGTCACAGGTTTTATAGTCGTTAGCCGATTGGTTCAGTCGTCGGTTCGAGCTGAGTGTATTTCAGAACACGTGTACTGAACCGATGCCGGTCACGTGTATGAGCTGTGAGGGTAATGTGTAGCGAGAATGTGATGATAATGAGATGAATGAGCATAGAATGAGTTATCAGAATGCATGAGAGCATACAGTTGACGATTTTAGATTTTTTTCATTTTGTGACCGTAGAAATAGTTTAGGCCGTTTATCGGGTTAGGACACGTTATGGGTAGTTTTGGATGGGTTATTAGTTATAGAGTATGCCATTTGGATGTTGTGTGTTTTATTTTATTTTATGAGATTTTTCCCGATTTTTCTAGATTTTTTTAGAATTTATTACGCGTTAGTTATTATTTTTGACTCGAGACGGACTCGAGTGAAGTTTTATTTATGAGTTTGCCATCAACCTTTTCTTTTCTCCCCCGACACCCTTCTCTTCCAAAACCCCAGCCGCCCCATGCGCCGCTGCCGC
>JAVDBV010047845.1:0-31377 GCA_032619315.1 Piper longum
TGGCACAAAGCCTTTTGCATCTAGTCCTCATTTGCATCATTTTAGGTTTTTCCACTAGAAACATGTGAAACAAACACAACCACAACACACACAAAATGACTAGACACGTGGGGGACTTGGTCCTAAAGTCTAACTAGACTCGACTCAACCGAACCAAACAAATAAAAAGGTTGAGTACATAGCGTCCGACGTGGGAAACAAAGCCGAAGTAGCTACAGCTAGGGTAACTCACATAGACCTACATACCATACATAAATATTCAGTAAAAGAGCCAGGGAAGCAACTCAATTCAGGTCACAATCGAACGGTAATTTAAACCATCGGGGTAAAACTCGGGTTTTACAAGTAGGCAACTGATCACAATGGAATCAATATAAATTGAAGGATTAGTAGATTGATCAAGAACCGGTTGTGGTCAGTTAAGGTTTCAGTAGAGTGATCAGTGACCAAGGGGGAGCTCGAACTTGGACATGCATCTAAACAATTTCACTCAGGGTCGTAGGCAAAGTCTTTGGAAGATCTATTGGTTATCGCATTTGGAGTTTTTTGGATTAATTGGTGAGACTTTTGGCAACAAAATGATTGACTCAGTAAAATGTGACTGTTGGCCGAACACGAGTGAAGTCAAGCCTTATTTGTTTTTCATTCATTGGCTAAAATAGGATGTCTACGGATATAAATAGGAGACTTGGGAAAGTTTTGAAGTAAATGAGGAATAGTGAATGAGATTATTGAGGTGATCCAAAATTTGAAAAGTTAGGTGCAAAAATTGAAGTGTTGAAGAAAAGTGGGTAAATGTAAGAAAGATCGCAACTATCTTGTCGTGAAGCCATTTGAATGTTCTTGCTTGTAAAAGACCAAGGTTGTGATATTTGTGAGGAAATCATATAAACTCCAAGGGTGTTTAGAGTATATACATGTGAGCCTTCACTAATTGGCGTTACTCCAACGTGTTGGAGTGCTGTGCCACTTGCGTTAGGCATTGTAGAAAGCTGGTAAGGGGCTAATGTACATGTTGCTTCGACTCAATGGAGAGCTAGCTTGTAGAAAAACAAGTGTTGATTGTAGTTGTACACGTGTTTGTTATAGTGAGGTTAGAGAACCTATCCAACCGAAAGATTCAGAAGGCTAGGGGAGAGCAATAGGAGTTCCGAACATCTAAAAAAATTCCTTTTACCATGATTGTTTGATTTCCTTCTCTACTCTTTTTACTTTGCTAATTGTTTAATTACTAGTTCATTTCATAAGCATATAAGTAAGTGTTTGATAATATTCTCTGGCGTTTGTGTTTGACATGTCCGTTTTAATGGTTTATGTGAGTTGTTTGATTCAAACTTATTCACTTATATGATTTTATTATGTTTACCAATAAGTGAAAGATTTTGAATTGAATTTAATATTGTCCATTGTTACACATTATATGTTGTTTAAACCTCGCATTTGTTGTACTTGTTAATTGTCACAATCAATTGGTAATTCTAATATACGGGAGCATATTAATTTGTGTATATAATATTATTTTGATAAGTCGCCACCCGAGCTAGAACCCTACAATTAGGAATGGAATTCTAGATGTTGAACATTAAACCATTTATATTTTTCCAATTAATATCTTGCTAAAATCGAACTTCAAAGATTAAAAATACTTCACCTGATGTTGGAATCAAATTTGTAAAATTATTGAATTTCATTTCATATTTTTCCATTATTATCTGATCATTTTTCACTTTAAAAAGAAGCGTTTAATCTTCACATAAGAGCAATATCTCACATATATAAACAATGACTCATTTTATTTGTTTTTCTCAATTATATGTTTTGAACGGGGTAAGATGCTGCGCCTTACACGCTTATAGATAAACTATTGCTAAATAAGATGATAGGATATAATAGTCAAATATCTTAGATATAAATTTTGATTTACTTTAAAGATAGATCTTAATCATTGAAGGGCATGCTAAATTATAATAATTTAATTTATTGTTTTTATTTTTACTTTTATTGTATTTTGATTGTTAATGTTTCTGTTTTTAATGAGAGGCCAAGAAAGATTTTTCCTATTAATAGGAGTGGATTGGTATGAAAAAAAATTTAATTAAACCACTTTTCCTGGATTGTTGGCTAAACAAATGACATTTTACTGTAGGTAGGTTTAACACCTAACATGCAGGTGCCTTAAAATCATTAGTTTCTTAGTAAGTATAGTTCTAGATTTTGAAAATATCAGTAATGTACCCTACATATGAATTATATTGGACCCTTAGCAAATGCCACAGGCACTGCTAAGGACAATAAACAGTTGAGTATAATAATAATATAACTATCAATGTCTATATTTCCCATTTCATATGCCATAAATTTCTTTGACAACATTTTCAACTGTTTTAAACATAAGGTGTTTGTAAAAAAAAAGTAGATGTTCTAGTTTGGGTGATGATGGCTTTTTCCTATCATTGCAAGGATGTCTCTCAAGAGTGATGATTGTCATCTAAATAGCGTGTTTATAGGTTCCCTAAGGATGTTTTTAACTATTAAGCTTGATTTGGGTTGGTACTCAATTCAAACTTTATTCATGTTAAATGAGTTGGGCCTGGTCTTGCGCTTATTCGAGTTGGTTCGGCCTAAAGCATGACATTTATATAAAAAATAAGATTTTTATCGGTGTATATCCTATATTTCTTTCTACAAATTTAATTAAATTATACAATAACATGATATAATTAGAATTTTGAATTTAAATAAAAAATACACATGATTAAATTATATTTTATGAATAATTACATTAATTTTACAAATTTTGATTATAATATTAAATTTAATTTTTAGTCATACAAAAGAAGACTATTGGAGGAAAGAAAATCACGCTAGATCGAACTCAAAACAACTTGAAATCTAAATATATTTGACTCGAACACGAAGTCAATTGAACTAAAAACTTGGTTTGACTGGCTCGTTGAACAATCATAGGTTCCTCTGTACCACTTGAACATGTTTAAGCATAGATTCTAATAGTTGGCATATAAATCAAATATATAAAAAAAAAGAAGGATATCAGGTGACTTTGCTTGCCGTGGCATCCTAGAAGCTGGTCTTAGCCAATGTATTTTGGCCCCAATACACCAGTCTCATTACTGCGATTCGATTCGAACACCACAGTGCCCTAGGCTTGATGCACACCTTTACACTTCGACTACAATTAGCCTAACCTAACTTCAAAAAGTTATAAACAACCAAATATCTTGTAGATGCTCAAAAAATTTAAGATTCAATATTACTTAATAATTGATATAGTAAATCCATAAATGAGAGGCCCATTAAAATGGTTAACAATTTAATGAAAAATATATTAGAAAATTTGGGCTGATCTTACATAAACGACAGTGTTATCTAAATATCCATTATTAGAAATCAACCATTCAAGCCTTTTAATACAATTGCAGTACTTGACAAATCCATTTGCGAGAAAGCACAACAATTCCTTTATATATTTATTCTCAAAGCAACAATTAAACCTTTAGGTATATAAATTGGGTGATTATCGGGGAGTCAATATGACTTTCAATGGTGTAGCCTTACGAATTAGAACCCCAATTTCCTCACTCATGTCAAGTAGGAACCAGTTTTTCTTAGGCCTTTTGGGTCCTACATCAAGCTCTGATATTAAAGTTGGGCCCTTTGGGCCCCCAAAAAGAGCTTGTAATAAGTGTTACGAGCCTCTTTTGAGCCAAAAATTAATTTAAAGAATAAGACTTTCTCATTAACCTATATATAAATCACCAAAATTATCCACAATCGATGTTAGATAAACTCAACAATTCTCCTTCACACATTGGGTATCACTAAAACTATTATCGTCTGGCAAACTCCCTTTAAATCAGACCACCCACCTGGCTCAAATCATCAGGTAGAATCCATGAAAAAAACTCCAATAATTGGCGTAAGCAAACACTGCCTCTCCCAATATCGTAACTTGGCTTTGATACCACCTCTTAGGCCCTTTGTGCCCTCCACTAAGCTCTGATACCACTTCTTGGACCCTTTAGGCTCCCAACTAAACTCTGATATCACTATTGGTCCCTTTTGAACCCCAAAAAGGACTCGTAATAAGTGTCACGGGTCTCTCTGAATCGAAAAGTTAACTTAAGGAATAAGGCTTTCCCATTAGCCTATATATAAGTCACCAACACATTTCACAACCGATGTAAGATAAACCCAACAGTTTTCATTCTTTGTTCCCTTTCTTTTACACTTAACCTTTTTTTTCTTACACATAGAATACCCGTGTCACTTCTTTATATTGGACAAAAGTGTGAAACTGATGTAAGATATACCCAACAGTTTTCATTCTTTGTTCCCTTCCTTATCCACTCAATCTTTTTTCTTACACAGAATTCCCGTGCCACTTCTTTATATTGGACAAGAGCCACTTCTTAATATTGGACAAGAGCTACCTCTGCTTGATGCCAATAAAAATACTTTTAAAAATACTTTTGACAATTTATGAAAGGCAGTTGTTTTCATCTCGGTACAACTCTCCGTGACCAATGATAAGGGCCCAAGACAAACACTATTGGATCCTTTGGGCCCCTAACCAAGCTCTAATACCACTGTTGGGCCCTTTTGGCCTCCCAAAAAGGACTTGTAATTGGTGTCACGGGTCTCTCTTAATCCAAAAATTAATTTAAAGAATAAGGCTTTCACATTAACCTATATATAAGTCACCAACACTTTTTACGACCGATGTAGGATAAACTCAATAACTCCTCTTCACACATTGGGCGTCCCCGAAACTATCATCATCTAACAAACTCCATTTAAATTAAACAATATCCACCTGACAAACTCCTCTCAATTCATCAGGTGGAACCCATAAAGGAAACTCTGACAATCGGCATAGGTAAATACCAAATCTCCATAGATTGTAACTTGGCTCTGATACCACTTCTTAGGCTCTTTAGGCCTCCAAAAAGGACTTCTTCTTGGGCACTTTAGGCCCCCAACCAAGCTCTGATACCACATGTTAAGATTTTAACACATAAAATCCCAATAATACATCTACTATTACCAATAATAAGTACACAAATTACTTCAGTTGAAAAATCCTTACACACTCTATAATTTAAAATAACTCACAATATCTAATTAGAACACACTCTAATTAGGAATGAGCACAATCTTTAACTAGAATACACATTCAATTGAAAACTCACAATTCACAATTAAAATAATACCCTTAATTGTATACTCTCTTCAGTTCAGTTTCTATCCTCTATCTCTCATATCTCCTCCTAAAAGAGAACACACATCGAACAAAGCCGATATACACATCGAACAAAGCCGATATACCCATCGGATAAAGCCAATACACCCATCGGATAAAGCCGATACACCTATTGGATAAAGCCGGTACACCCATTTTCATCAAGAGTACACAATAAACTCTTGGTATACAAGAAGATCAGATTAAACCCATAACTTGTGATGAAAAGCCCAATAGGTGAGACCCATAATCTTCTTGTATACCAAGAGTTTATTGTGTACTCTTGATAAAGATGAGTGTACCGCCTTTATCCAATGAGTGTATCGGCTTGGTCTAATATGTGTTCTCCTTTAAGAAGAGATATGAGAGATACAAAGATAGAAAACTGAAGTAAAAAGAGTACACAATTAAGGGTGCTATTTTAATTATATATTAAGAGTTTTTCAATTGGATATATATCATAGTTGAAAATTGTGATCATTTCCAATTGAAGTGTGTCCCATTCTGAGTAAATTAAACAGTGTATGAGGATTTTCCGATTAAAATAATTCATGTACTTATTATCGGTAATAGTGAATGGTATTATTGAGATTTTATGTATTAAAATCCTAACAAACACAACTAGATAAAATATATTTCATTTCTATCGTATCATCTCTTTGAATTTTTATGTGTGGGTGCTTCTGGTGTGGGTTGTCTTCCAAAGACATGGATAAAGGCTCACCTGGACAGAAACAAGCCAAGCCTGAAGTTTGAAGTGGCTACCCGATTGCGGAAGGACGAAGAGGAGGGGAAGAGAGGTCGGAAGTGGGTGGCGGTGGAGGGTTGAGAGGGACATGGAATAAGTAGAAGATGATGGGTGAGAATAACCCGATGCGTAGGAAGATGGAAAAGAGAAGGAAATTCTCTGGAGGAGAACGCGATAGCAGGGAGGGAGGGAGGTTGCAGGAGGGGCTGTGGAAGAAGGAGAGTGACCGGTGTTGGGTCGAGGCGAAGGAGACGATCGGGGTGTGTAATTGATTCACGATTTTTAGCCTTGGGGTCTATTTTGTATGTGAATCGTACTTCAGATTGCATATACGATCTACAACTTCAAATATCCGTCTCACTAACTCTTTAAGCAGATTAACAGTTCAGATTTATATCCACTCCATCTAATTTATAATTTTACTACCCTGATGCTATACTGAAACTTATAATAAATGGTGTAAAAAAACCAGACCATTTTAGCGTCTTTCATGGGAGACATCTGGCCATAGAAGCGTTCCTTTTATCGCGTCCCTAAAACTTACTCCCCTCCGTGCCCCTGACCTGACCTTGACTTCTACCCCGTTTTCCGATTAGATGCCGCCACTCAACCCCACAATACCACTCTAGTCACCTTCGTCATGCCTCCTGCTATGCCATTCCTCCTTTCGATTGAGCATAGTTTTGTTGTCGGAGCCACCATTGCCTCCTGCTACCCCGTTTTGTTTGTTTTAGAATTAATAATAATTGAACCAAACCAATTACACTACTTTCGCCATTTTAAAACAATGTCATACTCTCTCCCTTCAACAAGTAAAAATATATTAAGTTTTGGGCGAAATCCGAGGAGTCAAAATGACTTCTAATGGTGTAACCTTAAGAAGTGTAACACCTAATCCCTCACTCATGTCAATGACATTTCCATCTTCGGTTGCCAAATCAAACTCATGAAGAAGTCGAGCCATCGTCAAATGCATCACCTGGTGTGCAAAATTCACTCCTGGGCACATCCTTCTACCGGACCCGAAGGGGATGTACTCAAAGTTCAAGCCCTTGAAATCAAATTGTTGACCTTCGCCGACTAGGAATCTCTCCGGCCGGAATTCTAATGGGTCCTCCCACACCCGTGGATCGCGATGGATCTTCCATAAGTTCACCAACAACTGGCTTCGAGCCGGTACTTGGTAATTACCTATAAATGCCCATGTTAAGAAAATTATAATTAATTAGCAACCAATAAACTCTACACATGCAAACAATCATTAATAAACAGAACAACTTATAAAATAAATAAGTGCGTGATATCATGTCATGTTTTTTCGGGTCTTTCAACCAAGCTTCACAGTTTAATTTTACCTTATACTATAAACTATAAACGATAAACTATAAAAAAAAAGATATAAAAAAATAAAATATAAAAAGGTGCAGCTGTTTTTTTTTAATTACCTAATTCGCAATCTTCAATTGTCATATGTGGAGCTCCCAATGGGGCTGGAGGGTAGAGTCTTAGCGTCTCCTTGATGACAGCTTGCAAGTAGGGCAAGTCTTTGATGTCAGACTCGGACACAATTTGGTCCTTGCCAACGAGTTTGTCTATTTCATCTCGAGTCTTCTTCAAAGTGAAAGGATTTTTCAGCATAAGAGCGAGTGCCCATGTTAGCGTGATTGCAGTAGTCTCCGTTGCTGCTACTATAAGTGTCTGTGCAAGTTTGGTGCAAAACACTTACAAATTTACAAAGCACTTCATTTTTTACATCTACGTATAACATTCAAATATAAACAAAAAAAATCTTTGCACAAATGAGAGAATAATTGACTAATTTTCAGCTCAATCGAATAAAGCTCTCATCCATCAACTGCTTTGGCAAGAAATACATAATGGGTAAGAGATGAATCTTATGTACATGTCAGAATAATAATACGTGTGAACCAACCTTCCATCTGTATCTTAACCATAAAATATCACTACAAGAAAGCGGGACCTCGGCGACGAAATTTTGTCACTGAAGCTTTAAGTTTTTCGCTACAATCTTCGTCACAGAAATTTTGTTCACGTTTGGGACGAATATTTTTGTCACTAAAGGCTATAACTTCTTTAGTGAATTTTTAGTTTGTGTAAGATAATCAAATTGTCTTCATGTACGCTGGAGCCGTATTTGTGATCTTAACACATATCATAACTAAGCTCTTATAAAAGAAAACCAACCAGGCATATATATAATCTACTTACCAGCAATGTAGATTTGACGACAATATCAAAATCATACCCAGCCAATACCAATTTCTGCAAACTTGACAGCATGATATCAATGAAATCCCTGTCTGGCTGATCAGGATTAACACCCCGCCATAGCCGATGCTCCTCCAACCAAGAAGACAAGAACAGGTCGAGTCCCCTGGCCACCTCTTTCATGGCCTTTATGTGCCCTCCCACGTCTAACCACTCTAGCCAAGGAATGGCATCCGATACAGGAAACATCCCACTTAGGTACATAAACTTCCTGATCAACTCCCTAAACTTTTTAGCCTTCTCCTCATCACCAATCAAATTATCACCAAAGTACCTCTTCCCTGCTAAATTCATGCTAGTGATGTTAAAAGTCAACACCCCAAACCATTCCTTCATATCCACCATGGTTGGAAGCTTACTTTCACTACCACTTACACACCGCATGTACAAGTCCTTGATGCTCAAATCCACCTCTGCCTTTCTAATGTGTTTAAGCAACTCAACCTGGCGAGAAGAGAGGAGCTCAAGGGTGACAATCTTTCTTATGTCACGCCAATAGGGACCGTAAGGAGCCATGGCAAAGATAGCATTGTTGTAGCCCATGTACTTGCCAAAAGCTGTTGAGGGTCTAGAGGCCACAACCTTGTCATTGCCGGTGAAACACTCCTTAGCTAGCTCCCAGCTGCTTATGACCACCGTCCGCTGGACGCCAAGGAAGAGCGTGAAGACGGGGCCGTACTTGTCGGCGAGGTCGCCCATAAGTCGGAAGGTTAGCTGAGTTGATCCGGCCAATTGGTGCAGGTGGCCAATTACCGGCAGTTTTCCTGCTGGCTGAGGTGTTTCCGTCTTACTAGATGGAGTGCTACTAAAGAGTTTCCATGAGATGTATAGAAAAGGCAAGGCAATTAGTAATCCTAGAGCATATGGCATGAAGGTTTGCATGGTGCAGGACTCAATTGAAATGGGAAAGAAGAACACCACCAACATCAATTTTATGGGTTTCTCTTCTGGTGTGAACTTGGACTTTGTGGCACTGGTTTTGTAGCTTTATCATAACTTTGCCTCCACTTGGTGATGTAGGAGTAACTGGCCGCTCATATTTGTGGTCACCTGATTTTTAATAAATGCAGAAGAAGAAGAAGACATGTTTTAATAATATCTCTTTATTCCCTTCCACAAGAAAACAATGACCTATGAGTAAAAAATATCCTCATATTGTTTTGCAGAACCCGACGTCATTGTTTTCCTGTGGAAGGGAATACAGAGATATAATTAAAACAGGTATTCATCGCCTTCAAAAAAAAAATGTATTCTTCCCTTCTGAAAAAAAACATGTATTCTTCTTGCATTATTAAAGCATGCCCACAAAAAAACAAAAAAGTCTTCTTTGTAGGAAGAAAATATCTCTTTGATAGACCTAATCACTCTTGGTGTATCGGCCAAAATCTCTGTGTTGCGTGAGGATTTGGAAGTTTGAACCCTAAGGAGTGGAGGCGGCGATATTAGGGTTTGTGAGTATGTTAGTTTTGGAATTGCCTTAAAAAATATTAAAAAAAATTATGCTTGTAATAATAAAACGCCATTTTTGTCACATAAAAGTATTTAGTGGCATAGATGTTATTAAGAATACTAATTATGCCCGTCATTGTTATGCTTGGGGCAGGTTTAATTAAATACATGTAGTCACTTTGAGATACAAAAAGCTTTGTGCGATAATTGAATTTTATTATTATTATGTAAAAATTACGAACTCAATTTTAAATTTATTGTTATTAAAAAATCTGATAATTTCTCATTTTATTAAAAAAATTCATTTTCGTCTCCTATATATACAATATTTCACTTTTTCTCGATTTCATTTATGTCATTTAAAAAAAACATAACAACATTTACTGAGACGATTGAACAAAATACAACGATCTAGCTTGAGTAACTAAATCATGGGCTGCTCTATTATACTTCCTACTTATTCATCTAATTTCTGCATTTAGCTTACAAAATAGTGAGTGAAAAGACGAAACTAAAGAAAAGTTTATCCATCTTATACCGTCATCCTTGTTATTTACAAAGTTTACTAAGTTAATGCAATCAAAATAATGCGTGGTGAGCATATTCCATAGAAATTTCTCAATTCTGTTTCTTCTGGATTTCCCCCTCTTTGATGGGCTCAATAATCGGAGAATATTAGAGAAACATTAGAATTATATTATATATAGCAAAACCCTAAGTGGATAGTCCAATAAAAACCATCATCAAATAAAATGAAATAGCAAGGAAAGGAATAACCATTCTACTCGGTCAAATGTAATTAGGGCGGGGCATGAGTCGAGCTATCTTAAAAGTTTTTATGACTCGACTTGGCTCGACTCAAATTTGATTTATTTTAAGCTTGGTATCGAAATTTGATCGCAAAAAAACTTGACTCGATTGTAATAGAGCTGGTTTTGAGTTATATCAAACTCAACTCAATTTGACTCAACAAAATTCCATTCAATTTGAAACTCGGTTTGAATAGATTCGATGTTTTATATAAACCTTTAGTAATTTTTTTCTTTAACAATACATAGATAATATAAAATTAAAAATGATAATTTAGTATAAAAATAATTAAATCAAAACAATCTACTAGGTATTATATGACCATCAATTATGGAAAATATCATTTATATTTTTAGAAAAAAAGACTAAAAATATTACATTATAGAGGATAAACTAGATCTTTAAATTTATGGTGATGAAAATCAAACAGGATTAATGCTCAACTCGAACTCGATCATGCTTGACTCGAACTCGATCATGCTTGACTCAAACTCGAATTAAAATAACTAGACTTAAAACTAAATAACTTGAAACTCAACTTGTTTATCAATAAGCCGAGTTCGAGTTGGGTGAAACTCAACTCAACTCAGCCTGTACCTAGCCCTAAAGGTAATGGTTGATGAGATACATGGCAATTTTTTTTAACTTCGTTCAAATCCTTCACATAAAGCAAAAACCTTGAATTAATCTTGTTAATCATTATCTCGATATTTAAGTTTGCCTTTGAATTAGACAATAGATTGTTCCCTGATATCCAAATCTCATCAATAATAATCATTATTTTTGACAATAAGAAGTCACAAATTGTTCTCTTTGCCATACCAACTATTAAGCTTAATGATATCACCAGGTGAAGAGCAAATGTAATGTACTCAAAACTCGGACTCGACTCGGCATGAAGTTGATTCCAAGCTAATTTGAAATCATTTATATTGAATTTTTAATTATGTAAATAAATAATTGTATAAAATTAGTATATATTTCTTTTTTGATATTTGAAATTGATAAATATGTAATTTACATTACTTAAACATTGATTTGGCTAATTTTTATTGTAGCTTGTGGCACATATGGATCAAGACTCATTCTAATAGATTTTCCATTACCTACTGCCTAACATACACCTATAGCCCGACATATATTCTTCTTGATAAAATCAATTCTCAGTGCAACATTTCTACCATTTGTTTATATTCATCCATCCATTTTCTTTATCTACTTTTGCTATCAGAGTTGGAGAGAGAAATGAATCATGCATTAACATAATTCTCTGTACATATTTGATAAGAAGAGCTTGGATCATGAGAAATGGATTTCTAACTCCCAAACCTCCTTGCAAGCATGGTCTACATATTTTATCCACTAGAAAGACGTTTGCTTTCTTTTAGAATTTTTTTTAGCAATCCTTAGAACACTCATAATGTAATTGGTCATCACATTAGTAATAAAACAGTTTGTGAGAGTCTATACATCTACTTTAAATTATTAAAATGTTTCATTACTCTATCAATAAGATATTGAAACCATCCAATTATATTCTTCCCTCAAAACATATGCATTTGAAGAAAAATAAAGCCCTCAAGCATTGGTAATTTTAAGTTCATAACTGATATATACAATAAGCTGCTTTTAACTTGCGATTAATGATAAGGAAGAAAAATAGAAGATTTATCAATGTTAGTCAATTTTCCTAAAGTATACCCATATCCTTTGAGAATTAAGCTTAGCTCCTTATCCTCATTTACATCAATATGCAACTTTACAAGAAAAAAAGTAACGTGTCATCAACAAACATTAAACGAGTGATGCAGAGAGAAGGTCCTGCTATTTTGACTCCGTTAGTTTTTCCTTCAGCTGCAACAATTTTTAACATCTAGATAGACCTTTAAATGCTAAAATAAACATGGGGAATTTAAAATTCGGATTTGACCCAACATGTTATGGAGTGGAGTCGACTCAGAATTAACTCCAAGCCAACTTAGAGTCATATATATTTAATTTTCAATTATGTAAATAAATAGTTATGAAATTAGTGTATATTAATTACTTTTTTGACACTTGAAATTGATAAATATGTGATTTATATTACTTAAACATATTGACTTAGTTAATAAAAAAATAATACATTTTGATAATTTTTATGATTTAAATCGGCAAGTCGATTATAAAATTAGTCGGTATAAAGACATCTACGGAATTCAACTCGACACGCTATGAAGTGGAGTTAACTTGGGGAGTTTTTAAAATAAAAAGTGTCTTAAAACAATGGATAGGATCATGTTGCCCAATTCCTCTACTAGGTTTGAATGATCCATGAACATTGTCAATGATCATAATAAAGAGAGAAACGGTAGATAGGCACTTATTATGAGTAAGCACCCCTCCAAGGAGAAACCTAAACGTCTCATTATTTCAAAAACATATCTTCATTCAAGTCGATCAAATATCTTTTATATATCTACTTTAAGTACACACCATCGCAATTTTTTTTTACCATTAACTACTTAAAAGCACTCAACAGCGAATATAATATTGTCCACAACCTGTCTTGAAGGAAAGCAAATTGTTCAGGGCCAACACATTTGTGGATAACAGTTTTAAAATTGGAGACATTGAGCTTAGCAATGATTTTACATATTTCATTGTAGAAATTGATTGGCTTGAAATCAGAATTGACTTGAATTGTTGGATGTATGGGAATAAGAACAATATTGGCTTTATTAATAAAATCCAGATCCATTTCTTACATGTACTAATTCAACAACTTCAAGAACATTATGGGAAAATGACCATTAAGATCATGAGGTCGCCTGGACTTCAATTTTGTCAATTAAATTAAAAATAAATAAATCACTAAATTTTTCAGGAAATGATATCTTTTTTTCCCCCGTTTTTTAAGGTAAAAAGAAATGGCTTCTTACCTTGGTTAGGAGTGCCTATTGGGTAGGTTTAATTGAGTTTGCATAAACCGAACCCACCATTAAAGCTAAATTTATAAACCAAACCCAACCATCTATTATTTAACTTTTTACCTTCAACACAAACCTGACCATTTACCATTCATACAATCAAACCTGACCTGACCATTTATTAAATGAGTACTCTTTTAACAATTCTTTATGCTTCAAAAAAATTTTAATTATATATTAATAATACATGTTCTAAAAAGTAAATGCAAATGAGATATTTGATAATTTTATTGATAAATATTAGTTTCAAAAGGTAATAAGGTAATAGTCTTCATAACTAAAATTGTAATTTAAAAATGTTATCAGATATCAGGTAAACATCACCCTCTTATCAAACCCAACCATATATAACTGGGTACCCGATTCTTTCAAATCAAACCCGATAACTAATTATCTAAAACCTTACCATTAGGGTTTGATTAGGTCGGGTTTCTAAAATACTTAACCAAATAGGCACCCCTACCATGGCAAGTGTCACGGGGCTCTTCTAGGCTATAAATTTTCTCCCTAAAACACACAACGTGCGGTGTATCTCCCTCCTGGAAATACTAGTCTTCCACAAGTATGCAACGAATCTCATATCCCTACGATGCCTGTAAACAGCACACTGCACATAAACACACACCGATCCTGACCAATGCACCCAAACTACCCAATGCACACAATCGAGGCTATCGGCTACCAGCAAGCATCAAGCAATCACACGCACATAGCAATTCAGCAATCTAGCACATACCACCATGCCAAACAAACACAACACACTCAACAATCCCAAATACCGGATACTCACACTCACGGTATGAAGAGTTGTTGGAATCTAAACGAACTCGTTTCAGCCACCAAATCAGATGTTGACAATGCTATATTACGGAACTCTAGTTCCAACCTTTATTCCAATCACCGAACAAAGGAAATTACAGGTAATCACTCCCCCAGACTACCTGTTCATCGTGGACATGAAAACCACAACGACGTGCCCCCCTCTCCACCAGGAAGGCTGTGAGAATAATGAGAATCCCTCTCACAATAATCCTCACTCACAACCCCAAGTCGTCCCCTTGGATAGACTTGTTACATGCCAATCACTCAACCTAAAAAGCACAGGTTGCTAGACGCAAATTGCGTACCTTGATCACCTTGGTCGATGACTGCACCAACAAGTCTGTGAAGTTCCAGCCCTTCGGTATGAAGGTCTGGCTGCAGCAACTCCACCGTCTCCCGTTGATCACGACAAGTACTTCTCCACTCAGCACTTTAACACAAATCTCTCAATGACATCCTTTACACCAAGAGTCCCTCCTCTCCTGCAGATCTATATTCCGTGTTTATCTTCTCCAAGTTAGTTGCAACAACCTTCTCGTCATTGGTTGTAGGATATTACAATCTTTCTCCAAAGACATTTGTGAGATCCGTCAATTTAGTCCCACATCTAATACCAACCGGGCTAAGATTCTATTTATAAGTGGGAATGGACTATATATCTTTAACTTCGGTTAACCATTTTAAAGAAATAACTTAGGCCCATTATGTTGCACTTTGGGCCGGGTCATTACAGGTGGTATCAGAGCTAACCTGGTTCCATATTAGATGGTGGGCTGGGCTAGGGACGTTAGCTAGGCTGCCGGTCACAAACCAAAAGGTCGTGGGCTGGGGCTAGTAACGGGCCAAGTGTAGGAATTTCGAGGACGAAATTTTCTGAGGTGGGTGGATTGTGAGATCCCTCATTTTAGTCCCACATCTAATACCTACCGAGTTAAGATCCTATCTATAAGTGAGAATGGGCTATAGATCTTTAACTTCGGTTAACCATTTTAAAGAAATGACTTAGGCCCATTATGTTACACTTTGGGTTGGGTCGTTACAACGTGTTACATCCTCTTGGTAACAAACTCCCAACAATCCTTTGGCTGCACCGCTGATCACCAAGTCTCTCCCCTGGCTCAACCCTAGCTAGCGCTCGACCATCAACATCAACCCTCTCGGCGCTTTAGCAATTTTCGATCCAAATGCCAAAATTCCAGTACCACTCCAAACACTGGCACTAGCTACTGCTAGAACCTGAGTACCACTCCAAATACCAGCACTCACTGCTGCTGGAACCATGTACCGCTCAAAACACTAGCATGCCGCTATTTGGCTCAACACGCCCCTACACCAATGTACTCGCACCTGTGTACCACTATGCTGCTCGCCTGTCGACACCCATTACTGCTATTTGGATTGGTATTGTTGTTCACTCGACATACTGCTCGGTACTCCCGATTGCTGCTCGGTACGCTGTTCGGCAGATTGCTCAACACATCTCGGTCCACTGCTCGGTAGGCTGATCAGTAGAATGCTCGGTACGCTTGGTTGCTCCACAACCTCGCTCTACCGACGCATATACTGACATGCTCGTAATGCCTCTTAATGCTTGGTCACCAGCACCCAACTTGCACTATCTCTTGAACTAGCACTGTTTTGAGGTTTCTCGGTCTCGAGCACAGCTACATGCTCGGTACACCATTTACCGCTACATGTACCACTACTCACTACTGTAACCCGACACCTTGCTCGCTAGCAATCCTCGGTCACTCGACAGCTACATGCACCATGATTTGTCAACTTACAACTATAACACGGATTAGTATGACTAGTTGTTTTCACCACTTGGATAGCACCAACTATCCATATTTGGATGAAGGACGACTAGAAACAACCGCCAAACCCTAGCTCGTAGCCATCCTCAGACTCAAGGCTGTAACATGTCCCAAAGTCAATCTATATGCCCTAGGTTCACGAGTTTCCTGTTTAGTAAAGTAACAGACTTCAAAATTAACAGTACTAACAAACGTAGCAAATGAATTAAGTTAGTTACTTGATCAGACAATGTTTCGTTATTCAATTAATAAGCCCAGCTTAATCAACATGCATTTTAAATATTAGTCAAACTCAAAACATTCGGACGCGAAACTCAAACATTCCACCCTATGCGCGTCGCTCAACCTTTTCTGGGACTCGTTGGAGACAGCCTGAACAGGAGACGAAGGACGATGGACAGTCAAGGGTAATATTAAAGATTGCTTACTATGCTGATATAACATATGACAGGGATTTTATTAGACAACATTTTTTAATTGTCTCAAACATAAGAACTAGCAGATGTTGTATTCTGGGTGATGATGGCAGCCAGTCCTATGATCTTCTGCTAGGATGAGTTTGCATTTTTCAATTACTTCAAGGACAAGATCATATCTTTACAAGGACTCACATACACAAGACCACACAACAAAGTTCTCTAGACGATGAAGGGCATATTTCAACAATCCACACTTTCACAAGAGCTCATCCACAAAACCACACAGGAGAAGTTTTTGAATTGAGGAAAAACAAACCCATACACACTACAAACTAGAAACATTCACAAAATGATGGTCATTCTGGGTTATCTTCTCTAGAGCTTTGACAAAATTCCGTTCGGACTTGGCTTTGGATCTGTATTCTCCTTGACATCGGTGTCACAAGCACCCGGGGGAACATCCACAGCAGGGGAACGGTTGAAGAAACCTTGTGGCTAGCAATCACAGTGAAGAATTTTTGCATCAGAGCATAACTCAATCAAGCACATTCCAGACCATAAATATCTAGGTAAATAGTCATAACAACATGAACAAGCTGTAGTCCAACTTCAACAACTGAAAAAAACTATATTATTCAATTCCATGGCAAATAAGATCTATGAGAATTGGTCTTTTTGCATGGACTCGATAACATGGACAAGCATGCAAAACATTACCACAAGCATAAACCCAATGCGCTCGACGGGCATAACAGGCCAGTCTTCCAGGCGAGGAATGTGTGTCAGCCCAAACACATACCTGCAACGTTGGAAAATATGAAAGTCTAAATACTTAAGCAATAAATTACGCAATTTAACAAAGTTCTCGCATGTCTAGATTTGCCTTAAGGTCCATGGTGCCAAACAGAACAGTTAGCACGCACCAAATCAACACCCACAAGGAAAATGACTCCAGATGCATGAAATGGGAACTTACCATAGAACAATATCTGCTTCTTCAAGAGGTCTGTTTTTCTTAACCCATGTTGCAAGCCCCTCGTCAATACGAGGATTTTGGTTGGGAAATTCTCCTCCAGGGAACTGCTCATCGCGGTTAAAAGCTGTGACCCAAAGATTATGTTTCAAAAAAGAAGCCCTCCGGAGAAACTTTGCTTCTGAGCCAGCCAGTGGCAAACAGTTTGAACCTGGTACCAGCTTATAACCTGTCAGCTGCCCAGAGCGATTAACTGCCCTTGTGTTCCTTACCTAAGAGGCAACAAGCAACAATTAAATGCAAATTTGACAAAAAAATGCCCCTTATAATCCAGTATAGCGGCTCCATTATGTTTGTTTGCTAGAAAAGCCTGTCCACAAATACAGGTTTTTTGTGAAAACAGACAATTCCAGAAAAAGTTGCACTTACTATCCAGTGGCGTGCGCATGAAGGATCACAATCACGCATTGCTTCCAGTTCAGACCTAAGAATTTTTTCTTCAGCAAAGAATGCATTGTTATGGACATTATTCTTCCCAGGCTCTTCTACTTTAACATTCACTTCTACCACCTAGATAGAGTAGGGCATGAGCAAACAAAATATAGCTCAGTATTCAGTCAAACTAAGAACCAGGATGACAGAACAGGTTTTTTCAGCGAAGTACTGAACCAAAAAGAAATACAAAAGAAAAAGTTCTAAAGAAATGAAAAGCTAGATACATGTGGTGTCACCTAATAATGAACAAATTCAAGCTAGTAACAAATTAACACTTATCAAAAGAACTTTTCAACAATAAAAAGAAGAAATATAAAGAAAAGTTGTAAAAGAATTAAAAGCTAGTTACATGTGGCATGACCTAATTAACCAACTCAAGCAACTAACAATTTTCGAAGGAATTCTCGTAGCTGCAATTAGTACATATACCTGATTCAGTGCTTCACCTGGCCTGCAATCAACAGTCATGTCCATGCGAGCGACAAAGAAATGTTGATGAACAGGTGCATAAAGCCCTGGTGCAATGGTTGTTCCATATTTTCTTAGTTCGCCAGGTTGCAATGCTCCTAAACTAAGGATTCCCGTCAGTTTCACTTCTGCCTCAATTTTTCCATCCTGCTAATCAAAACAGCTACTCAAGGGATGCAAATGAAAGTATATAAAGAAACAGACAACATAACGATGTAGTAGCTAAGTGCATTTGGTTAGTATCATATCTAGGATGAATGAAGCACAAGCCTTAACATACAATGTTTAACCACAAGACTTGCCTGATAGAAGTGCCAATAGAAACCATATTCATAGTTCGCAACAGTACAAATAAATGAAACTGTTAGGCGCCTTGACCTACGAACTTCAGCCAAGCCAGTCCTCCAATCTTGATGCTTCCATAACATTCCATGGTCCTCTTCATGCAAACAAACACAATTTTCAATTGTCTCCACTCCTCCCGTGAAATTCGTAAAATGAGCGTCAAAGTATCTTATATAACCCAAGCAATCACATCCCTATGCAATGAAGGTTTACTTAGGAAATGTCATATACAATTCTCACACAAAAGATAAAAAATACGTTAAAAAAATGATCACCTTTTTCAGAGAATGCGCATTTTTACCCAGCCCATCCTCTCCTGCATCAAACGCATTCTTTTGGTAATGAGGTTCATTTGGGTCCCCGTATGGCACCACCATTTCAACAAAGCTTAACCTATGTGCCACAGGTCTTCGACCTCGACTACCATCAAGGTATGCCACAGAGTGGATCACAAGACCCTCCCTTGGAGTAAATCCAATCCGGAAATTCCACTAATTAAAAACAGAATGTTGATGGATTATCAACAAAATTGTCATCAACTTCAAAAGAAATTGTTTTATACTTTTAAAAGCATTTTTATCCCTCTTCAGGGAAATATGCTTGAAGGAATTAAATTGAACAGATGCCAAGGAATAAGATTGACCAACTGCAAAAAAGTATCATGGATTATAAATCATCAACTAGTAAAGCCCATTCATAAGAACAAGCAGGAATATTTGTTCAACAAAAAATCAGCAGATTGAAACAATTTTGCCCAGTCATGAGTGAGCAACAAAAAAAGGCAATGCATTTTAAACATAAATGCTTGCACTGAGATGATACCTTCTGCCATTCAATAAAATGACCACTAACTCGAAAACTTGGACCTTCAGGTTGAATAATATGCAGTGGTTTCACATCACTTCGGTCAACACCTCCACGAGAATCGCCGGAAGTATAGTTTCTGAGAGGATCAGCCGGAGGCAGTGGAACTAACTTCCGGTCTTCAAATTCTATGACCACCATATTTTGCATATCCACAAGAACATGGATACCTTCAACTGGCCGAGCATACCCATTTTCCATAGGGCAGTCACTCTCTGTTCGACAAAAAATAAGGGGCTTAGCAAGTCTACGACTAGGAGCATCTGCATCACTGTGATATCCAACACACCTGCACATGCCAACCAACAGCATCCAAGATTAGTCGGGTTGTAAGCAAGACATGCGCAGGGGGGAAAAAATCAACTTCAAAAAGACAGTATGAGACCAACCAGGGATCAACCATCACAAGATCCATATCTTCAATTCCCCTCTTTTTCATGGCTTCTCTAAAAGGAGGGAATTCCTTCACAACCGCTTCACATTCAGCATATTCGACAGCATCCTAGACATGCCCAAAAAAGATAATTATGATAAAAAACTGAAGATAAATATCAAATATTTTTTGTAGGTTAAGGAAAGAGAAGGCTCAAGCCTCTGCATGTTAACCATGGTTGCAATTAAATTTGGCTACATTTAAATGTCCATATCTGTAAACAATAAAAAAGAAACGGAACCGTTGATGATAATTCTATAATGCAAATTATTGAAAATGTGATAGAAACGGTTATGTACCATAGGAGGCTGAACATCTGGAACAACTTCAGAAGAAATGACCTTCCCCCTGTGGTGGCCACCTCGAGTGACAGCATGTACTTCAGAAAGTTCAACCACCCATATGCTCGTCTCATTTGACTGTTTGTTATAGACAACAAGCCTGGCTCGCCTTGGAGGAAGCTTACTAGGAATGATTGGCCCACCTTTTGTTCTTGGAAGTAAAGATGGCTGAAAAGGAGGGAAGAAGTATGCATCCGCCAGTGCGACCACTTGCTTCTCTGGCTCCAACAGAACCACCTCAAGAAACCGCATACTGTCTCTTACCTGAGAATTACCAGTGTCGCTTCATTAGAATAATAAGCTCTTATTGCATTAAAAGTTCACCAATCAATACCTAAAACACGGTAGTGAAAATGATATGGAACAATATCACAAAAACTGAGCATAACAGAGCAAAGAATTAGCAGATTGTTTAAACCACATTTTAAGCGGCATTGCATAATGTCTCTATCGACCTCGGCATGATTACATTTTGAACCAGTGTGCTACTATATTCTTTAGAAACATGATTGAAGATTTTGGACCCAAATATTTGATCTTGAAAAAAGTTTCTTATTGGATGCGCATTGCCCATTGCCTCAACATGGAAACAAAAGAACAAGACAAACAAACAATATAACTTGCATAAGCATCATTATTACTCAGCAGAGAGCCATACCTCCGGAGTGGCCCCAGCTGCCCTGACAGCTGCTACAGCCACTGAAATTTCTGCAGCAGATAGAGGGTCCAAAGGATGACTGGTCTGAGCTCTCATCATGAGCTGGATTCCTGCACATGTGATTTCACAGGTTAAAGAATAAGAACTAGTGTCAACAATAAGGTCAATTCCCAGAAATTACAACGTTAAGTACTTCTAAGATCCTTCAGCGACAAGCAGCCAAATGTCACGTTCCTGCGTGATAAAAGACCTTCGCAATAATGCACTTCCAAAAGCAACCGAGACTACCCTGTCCTGTGAACAGAGCAGCTCTCCAGGAAAATCCATATCGTCTTTCAACGTTGAAGTTTAAGACAAACACATCCCACAACAAATAAAAAGAAAAGAAAACCTTGTAATTTACTATTGAACTTCCTAGGTGGTCCCCGTCAACGAATCTACCTTCACCTGCTCGCTGGTATACGCATTTAAGGTTATACATTCGAACAAAATGTATCATAATATAATTTGTTAATAATGAAGTTGATAGGATAAACCATCATCAGAATGAACATTTTAAAACATATGAAGTTCAAATATCGAATTTGGAAGTAAAAAACTTGCAATTTGAAGAGATCAAACTTGAAATGAAAGCAACCAAGAAGTTAGAACGTCATTTCTGCCCATCTCAATCTCATACAGACTCCGAAAAAGCAACAAAGGTCCAATCCACAAATCAAACATACTTCATAATAACGATTACAGATTTTTGCAATACGTACTCAAACGCAGGAATAAACATGATCATGGTCATGAAAACAAGAAATCGCGGCGACCATTTTTATTCTATAAAGATAAAGAAGCATTTCCATTACAGTATAAACAAATTACTGCAACGTGTAAGGCATAGAGCTCCCGAAAAAACAAAAGCAGGAATGAATACATATACATATGATCACACCAACATCAACAACGTAAACACCGTCACTATCACAAAACAGGTCAGACAATCTTCGCTCAACAAAAACTCAAAACCCCCAAAACAATTACATCCGAAACAAGAACGAAGCAGCAATGCCACAAACCTTTGGTTGAGGCCATCTTGGCCGGTGCCGTCTCCGCCAAGCCCTCCACCGGCCTAATCACCGCCTCCGGCAAGGCCCGCTCGTCCCAGCCGGCGACGGCCGCCGTCCCCGCACTACGCGCCAAAGGCGGCGCCTTTTCCGGAGCTGCGGCCATTGGATGGGGTTAGCGAGCTCGCCGATTCCGCCGTCGTCGCCGCTCCTGCCGCCGCAATCTGACATGCAGCACCGCAGTGGCGGCTCTCTCTCGCTCGCCCGCCGGCCCCCTCCTCCGCCCCCACCTCCGGCGACCGACGCCTCGAGATCCGCCGGAATGTGTACGGACGCGGGGCGAACTCTTCCTCGTCGTCGTCGGGGCCGGCTTCTGCGGCGGGCTCTTTTAGAGAGAGTGGGAGAGGGACGTAAATGAAAAATAGTAAGCCCGCGTAGGGAGGTGTTTTGTAGTTTTGTAGAACAAGAGTATTTTTTATTAATTAGGCTAATAAAGGTGGAGGGCTTATCACGGGTTTGATAACAAGATAAGGCGGGGTGATAGGGTCCGAGAAGAGTCTCGTGTATGCCAATGAAAGGGTTTAATGGTTATAATTTATTATAAATCATGTTGAGTAATTTCAGTTCAAACTATTGCTTGCAATTATATTTAATTTAAAATTAATATTTTATCATTCCATGAATAAAATTAACCTAAAATTTATTATCACTTAGTTATTTACCTACTCAAAAATATTAATTTAGGGCCTAACTATATTAACTTTAAGTTTAAATATTTAAGTTTTTATTAGTATCTATTTCGTATTTGTGATGCATTTGATTTGAATAAAATATTCAACTTAATTTAAATTATTTATTTAATATTATATATTATCGAGGTCTTGTATATATTTTTTTAAAAAAATCAAGTTTTTCATTACTTTTTTTTCATATAGCTACCTTTGTAAAAAGAAGTGCACGTTGCGAGTCTCACGTAAAAGGTCACATGTTATGGTAGATAAGCACAGTCTTTCAATTATGATGATGTGGCTGGATATTAATTTTAAAGTGTGATAGGCCTAATTTGTGATTTGTGCATCTATGGCTGGATTTAGCCGTCTAAGTGTCACCATTACTTAGTTTGGAAGCTTGTGTTGACGGAGGAAAAATGACACATCACTTTGGTCGTCTGCCCATCTTCGAAATTATAATTTCTTTCGGCACGTAAGTCTTAAAAGATAAAATATTATGCAATAAAAAAAGATAAAATATTATGGGTCAAAAAAGAAAGATAAAATACTAAAAAAAGATAAATACTCTCTAGGCTTGAAAATATTGGATTTAATCTTGTGTTTTTAATTTGTAGAATAATTATGGAAAGAGTATACATAATTTAGCGGTCAATTATATGAACATGGTTTAATTTTCAATTTATTATACATAAAATGTTGTATATTTCAATGTATTTTGTGTACAAAATAGTCATAATTAATTTTAAAGAGGGTCTTCTACTTAAAAGTAATTGTGATTATTTTGTATATAATATGTTGAATGTAATTTATTTTTTGTATAAAATATATTGAGCAGATTCTACTTGAACTGGTACTTGGTAAGACTGATGACTATTTTTTTAACGGTTTTACATTTTAAAGGCAGGTTTAGACATTTGTTTTTCCTGAAAATTGATTAAAAATAGTTAAATATGTAGTTTAAAAGTTAAATGTGTTGATCTGCTACTTTGTAGACCGAGAACTCCAATTTCTATCTCATTTTAAGCACTAATTTGAATACAACAAATGTCTGTAAAAAGCAACGGTTATTTTTCCTTGTCTGTGTCTATGTGATGGCTGACAAGATCAAAATTTTGATGGGATGATATAGTAAATATTACGGCAAACTCGTTGTAATAGCGTTCTCATTGATTTAAATGACTAAATTAATAAAATTTGACTGCTTGTTATAATTATATTCTCCCGACTCAACTAATTATAACCATTCATTTAGACCAATGAGACATGCTTATTAGTCCCAAGTTCTCCTCAAAAAGGTCAATTTCATGAGCCATTCAAGAGATGGTGCAACAAAAATTTGCATATTATTATAAGTAGTGCAGTGGCTGCTAAATATATTTCGATGATAAGAACCATGTACAGAAAGCTGATAATTCTGCTTAAAGGTTTATAATTTATGACTAATATTATCTTTAATCATATATTTGTGTATATATATATATATATTGATCAATTATAGGTTTCATATAAGCTTCCCCCAAGGTTAAATTAAGATGTTGGAACTTGGAATGTCCCTGTCCATGAAGTGGCAAGCTTGGTAGGATCCTAGTAGACATCCACCTCAACTACAACAAGTGTGTCTTATCACTCCCACCTAACACCTTCCCCCCCGTATCCTCGCTCTTCCATTATATATTATGACTTATTAATTTTAACAGTAAAGTCTTATAAAAAATAAAATAAAAAGAAAAATCTAAGTGAATGCGTAGTAAATTTATTATATACCAGATATGGGTCAGAGAAGACAAAGGATGCCACAAAGATCGGCAATGTTGTGTTATAAAATTAGGGGTGTTGAACAAAATTGTTTTAACAAAATTCGCATAAAATATTGGACTAATGATATTTTTCTCAAGAGGTTTTTAATAAGTTTAGAAATTTAGTGACATTTATAAAAATTAGATTTAATTTTATTATCTCTTATAGAAACAACTACCTCAAACTTTTAAGATTTATCAAAAACATATCTAAAAAATATCATTAGTCAAAATAATATACACCAGGCCCACAAAATATATGGCAAAAGTTAGTTTTATTTCAGTATAGTACAATTGTATGAGATATATAAATTAGTCAACTTTTAATATATTTTAATATTATTGTTCAAGAATATATTAAAAATCACTTAAACTTCTTGATATTGGCAAAATGCTTACTATATATTATGAACTAGGTAAAAGGTCATACCATGTGTAGTTAGTATTAAGGGTAAATCATAATTGTATAGATAACCGTTATTGAATGATAAGATAGATTATAATAATTTGATATTTTATAAAATTACATAAATTTTAATTAAGTAAAGAGATAAATCATAATAATTTGAATTTTATTTTGTTAAATTTTGATTGTTTTAATCTGGTATTTTTCATTGGAGAGCAACTTATAACTCTTTTTTTCTTAATAAGGAGAGATGCAAGAATTGATCGCTCAAAGCCAGTGAAAAAAAATGTTAAAAGAGTACTAGCATGATTTGGTTTTTAAATTTATAATAGTACGTAGTGATATAATAAAGTCAATAAAGACATTTTGACTTAGACTGGAGAGATGCTTTGCGGCCGAAATTAATATAAAAACACCAATAAAAAAGCCAACTAATTTATGTAACATCCTAAATTTTTGGTCTAGTGACAGATAAAATATGAAATGCTATGTTATAAATTCATAAAATTAATAACTACTATTGTACAAGATACATAAGCAAATTTCAAAAGTAAAGCCAGAACCACTCAAAGGCCAATAAAATCTTACATATATACATAATTACATATTGTACACAATGATACCATGTGTGACCCCAATCACTCAACGAAACATATAATGTGTCATAAATATATTGTACACAATGACACCATGTGCAGCCTAGACTATTCAACAGAGCTTATAACATGTCATAAATATATACATGTAATACAATAGAATTTAGTCGATAATAACATGTATGTATCATATATAAATAAATACATGTCCTGGAATCTAATTATCGGTAACATGTTTGTTCTAGTAAGATCACACATAATAGCAAACAATGCATACCTATATAAGTGTTATGGGCCAACATGGCTACCCATGACCATTAAAACAAATTAAAATTTAATAACTTAATAAGAAAATATACACTTCAAAATTATGTCAAACATGGCAAATTTCGGCAAACTTAAGAACTAATGACCATATTGAAAAACTCAACTAATGTAGTTGTTTCACACAAATTTCCTTCCTCCTTTGAGTTTATATGCTTATATAGACATAAAAACGAAAATAAAAAGTCATAAGTCATAAATAGATACATACTCGAAATATGAAAATATAATATATAAAGTTTATTGAAAAGAAACTATAAATATTATTAACTTATATTAATTAACAATATTTAAGATTGTTTTGAGATAAAATAACCGAGTTATTTTTTAGTTTTTACAATTTATTTAATTATTTTATTAACAAAGATTAACTTAGGAAAAAATTAGTTATTGCCTCGTAATATATTGCATGCTAAGTTATGCCTTTGATTTTGCCAAGTGCCCCGCTGTAGTTGGGTGCAGTCGAGTAGCCAACAGTATTCATGAACATTCTAAAGCTGTTCACAAATACTGTTGAAAATATTCACGAATACTGCTTTTTCCAACACTATTCATGAATGTATGTTCATGTTCATGTATTCTATTCACGAAGGGTGTTCTTGTTTTTCTGTAGTCACTGATAGAAAATGGGGTATCTGTAACTTAAATTTTCCCTAACAACCTTATCACCATTTTATCACAAAAATATGCTGATAAAAAAATTTTGTCACCAAAATTAAGATAGCACGAAAAGTTGTCACCAATCTGTAACGAAAAAAATTGTCAAATTGACATCATTTTTCACCAAATTTTGTAACTCATATATGGTGATTAAATATTTATCACTAAATTGACATCAATTTTCAATGGCAAAATAGGTCATCAAAATTTGTCACTAAAATATTAGTGTGATCATTTTTATAAATTTGTCACTGAATTATTACCGAATATTTCAATGGCAAAATAAATTGTCATTGAATTAAGACCGTTTTCATTGAAAATTGACAACATCAAAATGTTGTTACTAAAATATTAATGCGATTGTTCTTATAAATTTGTCACTGTATTGTCATCCAATATTTCAATGACAAAGTTATTGGTAACTAATTGACACTGTTTTTTCGGTGTAAAAAATTGACAACACTATTTTTATTTTTTTAAAAAAAATTTGTCACCTATTTGCTAACAAATTTGGTGATAAGTATTGACCATTGATCTATGCAACTTATTCTTGGTGACTATTGGTCACCGTTTCATTACCAAAATTTGGTGACAATTTACCATCAAATTTTGTCACGAATATATTTTAGTGATAATTTGTTATTACTTTGAATTCGATGCCAAGTCTTGTGTCGCCAAAATTTTTGGAGTAAATTTAGTGACAAACGTTCTTATGCCACTAAATTTTATATTTTTATCATCGGAGATTTCGATGATAAAAATGGATTTTTCCATTAGTGACTTGAAACCTTAGAATTGAATAATCCGAGTCAGCATCCAAGTTTCCTAGTCACCAACAAACAACCACTTTGTATAAACGTGAATATGTATTGCATATGCATGCACCCTAAAGCAACTTGCACGGTAAATTGCTTGGAAAAAAAAAAGAACTTGCATGGTAAGTGCCTAAGTGGTACTATAGTAGCATGTGTAAAGAAATTGCATGCGTCACCTACTCCAAACCATGCCACAAGCTTACAACCAAGATAATGTGATTAGAAAATGTCTCCTCATTAGGGGTGTAAACGATCCGAGTCGAGCAGAGTAATAGTGTGCTTGAGTTTTACTTGATATAAAACGAGCTGAGCCGAGCTTTAATATAAACGAGCTGAGCCAAGCTTATCCAAAATTTATAATGTTTGGGCTTGGTTCGAGCCAAGTTTGAGTCGAGCTTTATTCGAGCTCGAACCTAATAAATGTTTTTGTGTTCACTTATATAAGATCAACAATTTTTTTAAATACTATATATGCTCAATGTGACCTTAATAATATTTATGAGCCGAGCCGAATATAATATTTTTTCGAATTTTAACATATTGAATTCGAGTTTCAAGCCAAATCGAGTCGAATATTCTTTTGCTCAAGCTTTATTCGTTGTTCAATGAGCTTATCTATTTTGAGCCGAATATTTTTTCGAGTACAAAATTAACAAGCACGAGCATAAATTGAGCCGAGCTAAACGTAAAAAATTCGCAAAAATGCTTGGTTTGTTTACACCCCTACTCCTCAGGACAGCGCACAAACAAATTTATGCAAGTTCACTTGTGGACACTTCAAGAGCAATTTGACTTTTCTCGTGTTGTTGTATAAACTATAATGTGATGTGTGGTACTTGGGTCCGTGCACAAGTTCAAAGACTAGTTGTCCAAAGTCCACTTCAATTGCCACTTGCACGGGCCTCAAATTGAATACAGTTGCTATCAACGTTCGTTCAAAATTTAATGGTGTCACTTCAGATGTGACATCCAAAAAGAAGGGAAGAAGCATGGGAGGTTAATTAGTTAGCGCCCCTCAATTCCATAGCTAGCTGCCACTGTGTATGTCGTTACTCATTTTATTATTGCACGTGAATCAATTAATATTAATACAAAGCACATCTACTTAATGTCAACACGGGGATACTCTTACACCCATAGTTTAAACCATTAGTATTAGTATCATGGAAATGTTAATAAACTTTTACATCATCAAATTAAATAGTAGAAAATCCAAGGCTAATTACCAGACTCAAATTATTTTAATTAATTTTTTTTAAAAAAAATTATAATATCAAGACGGCAAAACCCCTGACTGAGGCAGCCAAATTGTGGTAGAGAGATCTCATTGCCTCCAACGTCACAGGGCCAAGTAGCCCGCCATCAAGATTGGCCTATCCCACTTTTTTCTTAAAAGAATATTTTTTTTATTTGCTTTGCTTAACAATGACTAATCCTCACTAGCATAATGATATTTAGGGCAATTTATTTTTTATTTTTTATCTCGTAATTAGCCCGATACTCCGACTACATTAAACATTATATGCACAAGATATTATATATATTTTCATAATACTTTATTACCAACTTAATTTTAATAATACTACTTGTGCTGCCTCAAAGCAAAAAGACCCATTGATATAATCAAGATATTTCGTATGTAGTTTTGAAAACTCAAAATTTAGACCTTGTTAATTAACGATGAAACCCAAAGGATAATCATACACTTTTGGGCGTAATATTTAAACTAATGACATAAATTGAGACCAGTCAATATTTTAAACTTTGTGAAATATGATAAAGGCTACAATATTATTATTCAAAAACCTACCTTAATCCCCACATAAAAAATTATCGGTTTAAGAGCAAACATGAAATATAAATTAATGCACTACTGGAACAAAAGGAATACTTATAGTACATGGCGATCTGCCTAAACTAAAATGGTTACGTAGAACATACGATAAAACTCGACATTATTTTATAAGTCAACATATGTATTTATAGTAAAAGGATATGATCAAGATCTAAATAATTCAACGACCAAATGGATAAAGTGATAACTAAGGAAGACTGGTGGAGAGAGGATAAGGATTCGACTCAGCAAAGCTGGGAGAGTGATTCAGTTTGGTGTACTTACATTATTTCATATATATATATATATATATATATATATATATATATATATATATATCCAAAGGTACCTTTTTTATGTCAATTATTGAGCTAACTTTGGTATAGTGATGGCCACATACATCAAATATATAATACAAATCCCTGTTAAATAAAACAAAACAACTATATACACATATCTAGCATTTCAATTATTGGACTGGCTCTAGGTATGTTGATGGGCAAATAAATCACTCAGATTTTTAATATGTGAATTATCGGTAATCCTAATTCACCACCTAAAGACAAAGTTTTTTGTGTGTTTTTTTTTCCATCTTATTTATTGAAATGTCATGTCTTCTATGTGAGAGGATTGAAAGCTACATTTTCACTTTGGAAAAACAAAAAGAAAACCTTTTAACACGAAAAAAACTTTTTTTTCCCTGGAAGTCTGGACTTGGGCTTACAAATAAATGTCACATCCAGAAAGTGGTAATTCGAGGCCCATATAAACACATATGATCATCTATATTATGACTTTACTAATTGATGTCATAGAATAATTCTATTTATGTTATAAACCCCGCCGGCCGATGCGTGTACGGCAGCGTTCAAATTAAGTTTAAATATATTATATATCTAGAATATTTCAATATCATATAAGTTTGGTATGATTCCATCAAAATAAAAGACACACACACACATATATATATATATATATATATATATATTTAAAATAACAAATTTTTAAATTTTCTTAAATTAACTAAACGTGTATAAAATAAATTACGCATGAAATTCTCACAATGTATGAGTTATCGTACTAGTTTAAGAAAACTAAATACATAAATAATAAATAAGTAAAAATCTAGAAAGCTACCCCCTTATATTAAAGGCCAAATATTTTTCACCCACGTTACATTTTTTGTCTTTCTACTTTGTTGCTTATACGTATTTTATAATAATTTTATAAGACCCTTAATACTTATTTAATTTAAAATTATTATTATTATTATTATTATTATTATTATTATTATTTATTAAAAAAACATAGGACGAAAATTCTATCAAAATTATAAAGTTTAAAATATTGATAAAATTTAATATATTTATAATTATATTATCAAATTAACTTTTGTTACTTAACAATATATAGTAAATTTAGATTTTTAATGATTTTATATATTTAGTTATTTATATATTGTTATATATCATTAAAAAAATTAGAGTACGATTCTCTCAGTAGTAAAGAATTTTTAAATTATCTATTTAATTATTAAAAAATTATTATTAAATTTAAAGTTCCTTTTAATATTTATAGACAACTAAATATTTTTGTTCAAAAAGTTAATTCAATATTCATTATTTTTATTTAAAAATAACATAGTAATATTTTTTCAGTTAATTTTGTAATTATTAATTTATGTTACTTATAAGTTTTAAATGTGTCCTGCCAAAAAAAAGAGAGGATAAAAAACCATATGGGGGCGGCCTGAACCGGTTTGAAGAGGGGCGGGAATATCATTACTGGATCGGATGGGCCGTGTCTAAAAAAAAAAGGCGGGCCGGTCACTTCCCTTTATGGCCAACGGCGACCTCTACATCTCCGGCTCCCGCCGCCGCCGCTCCGCGCCGGAGTTCTCGTGCCTACCATTCGACGTCCTGCAAAGAATCGCCGCCCCCTTCCCTGTGCCAGATCTGTGGGCGGCGAGTCTCGCCTGCCGTTCATGGCGCGACGCGCTCCGC
>JAVDBV010047846.1:0-22878 GCA_032619315.1 Piper longum
GGTTGGCCCCTTTGGTTTGAAAACCATGGCCGATGGAGAAATATAAAATACTCATCAAGCTTGTGAACGGTCAGTATTGGTTGAATCAGGTGTCAACAAAATCACATTGAATTCACGGGTTGGTCAAACACAACAAACCAAATCATGGGCAGGCCAAAAAGTAGTCCAATTCTATAGTTTATTGGATAGTTTTTATAAATTAACAAAGTTCAACTTAGACTAATCAGTTTTATAATGAGTTGGTCATTCTCTCGAGTAGTAACTCTACTGGAGCTTGTCTTTATCATTTCAACTTCACAGTTCTCTTTTCCCTATTTCTTTATACCAAGACATGGATCATATACGGGATCAGAACCCCAGGTTATTGCTAGCTACCTCATAAACTTTGTTGCTATGCAAACCAAAGAGAGGTCCCTTGGCTGTGCAAAAAAATGGCAGTCTTGTGGTTAGTTATCACCTTTTGATGTGCGTTAATCAGAGGCAAATTGACGTTTCAAATTGAAGTATGTATGGAAAAGGAAATGTCATCTGATTAGGGCATGGGAACTTTTAACTTCCCAGTTGAAGAGCTTGATACACTATACAGGCCTGGGTATTTCGCCATCCTTTTGGACTGATTGTAACCCGTCACCAACTCGTATACATGCATCAATCGCCAATCAAATTAGGTGGGAACTCATAGATGTGACCAACTGCTGCTGTTCTTGTCTGTCTGTCGTTCTTCTTTCCCCTTCCTTCTTTGGAAGACTCAACATCTAGAAGAAACCTCCACAAGTTGGACTAATTTTGACACTAGCCCTTCCTTCAGATTAATTAACAAGTTACATAAGTGAAACTTCATGAAGAATTTAATATGCTTCTGTTAAGGTTTTAAATTAAAAAGGTGGCTCATGAAAAGTTGATTAATAACAAAAAAAGGAATGGGTACTATGTCGACGCCTTAAATGGATGACATTGATTATTTTGTTTTGATGGGGGCAGTGTTGTGAAGATTTATTCATGTATTTTTTTTTCATTTTTAAATCTTTGATATTCTGCTTGATTGAGTTAGAGAAAATATTATGAGGTCCATTTTCTAATAGGAACAACTTTTGTCGACAAGTAATTAACGGTCTAAAGTTTACAAGATCTGGAGCTAAAACAGCAAAGGCTTGAATCCTGGTCAAGCCTCAATTAAAGGCATCATTCTCGAAAGAACGTTTGTCTATTATTTCTGAGATGTCAGGATGTGCATGGATAATGTTCTCATGTATGTACACACATATATACATGTGTTAAGTCATAGAACTCGTTCTCATGTAGATGAAGTTGAATTCTATGTTGGTAATATCATTAATTGTTTTTAATCTTATAATCAAAGTCTTTTCTTGATGTAAATTGTTTCTCCATAAGTTAAGAGGCTTCAATGGGAAGAAGTCAAATTATTGGACAGCATTTTTAATCCAGGAAGGCGCCCTCGGGTGGAGACACGAGTATCTGTCATGGACGCCCATCTTTTCCAAGACCTGTCATGTCCTAAATCAACTCTTGTAGGTTGTATCATGAGACAAAAAACTGATCTTGTACATGTAATGCCTGGTAATTGGATGAACATAAATATATGAGAATGAGATTATATATAGTCATGATAATTAGTGGGAATAAATTGGTTTTTTTTATCTGCCAATATATTCTCATCGAACTTTGTTCTTGGATTATATTTCTAGTTAAGAGCATTCAAAAATATTCCTCACAAAAAATAAACAGAGGATGAGCTTGGAGCCCAAGGAGGAGGTTTTGGAGTCCCTTTGTCCTTATGCTATTTTCCCCATTAATATTAATCAACTATTTATTAAGTTTTTTTCCACCATGAGTTATATTCATCTCTGCTTAAATATATATTGATCATTGCTATATTAAAAAAATCAATGTCATCCAATTAAAAGAGGAAAATGACGAAAGAAATTCCATAAGATTGAAAGAAATCTTTAAAAACTATGTGGCCTTTGTTGTGCAATGTCTGTTTATGGAATGGACACTACAAAAGAGGTCATCACCTTACCCAACTCTGGTTCTTTTATTAGTATGTCAACTTGTCAGAAAGGACACAAACATTTGGTATACATTGAAAATCTTCGCCCACAGCAAGCGTCTTTCGTCATGATATATATTGTAAACATAGGTAGATTTAGTTAATAGAACAAAAAAAGATAAAAGATACAAATTTATAAAACTGCACCACATAATGTGTACATGACAACATCTCACCTATCTGCAACATTTACGTCACATTAAAGTTTTATTCCTGGTGGTAAATAGGTTTTTCTTATATATTCCACAAAAAAGTTTGAAAGCCTCCTAGCTTTCAAGGTTGATTTGATGATTTCATGAATGGTAGAAGTTTATCAGGTCGAACTGCCAATTTATGGTTGTCAATTAGTTTACTTACATCAGACTCGCGCAGTAAACATTTATTTCTATTGGACAAGGAACTAATGTGTGATGCCAATTTAGGACCCATTGGCCACACCTATAAAGGAAGAATGTTTTCTTAAAATAAGTGTTTTACATAATTCTACTTCAGCTAACTAAGTTCGATAATACCAACATTTTTCATGCTAAAATTATAGAGATTAGACATATATAAAATTAAGCCACAATTCCATGTATAAACTATTTGAGACCTTACGGTTATTAATATAGTTGTAGATCCACTCCGGTTCAATCGAATTACTCACCCATTAAGTATTTTTATGACATTGCTATTCAAAATAAAAGCTGAGTACAGTTTTTTTATGATTTTTGAATTATTTATTGGGTGTTACAACCATGGCTGTAAATCTTAAAATAAATTATTATTTTATCCAATATATCTATACTACGAAGTAATGTTACAAGAGTACTTGATACCGACAATCATCCAGAACTAAAACCCTAAACATTAAAGAAGAAAAACTTACAAGGGTGAATCAAATCCAAGCAGGGGGGGAAGAATGTACAGTTGCCTTTGACCCACCCTCTTGAAAGGGCGGCAAGCTCATGGCCATTGGAAAAGACGGGGGACAGTTGGCAAGAGGACCCATCAAATTTTCCATTGATTGGAAACAACATTCTACGGCTGTAGTTTGAGGAGTCACCTATTAGGGCTGGCTTGCTCTGTTTTGCGTGTGCACGCTTTCACAAAGCCACCGACTTCCACCACACCAACATGCACTCCCATGCCACCCACTTGCACCAAAGATTAGGTTTGAATATTGTTGGAATTGGAAACATGAAATCTTCTTCTTCTTCATTCTTTTCATTCGCATGCACTCAAATTAAAGATATTATTTTCTCTTATTTCATCTCAACCTGGCCTATATTAATACTCAGTTCAAAATTCTGTAAAGGCTTTCTAATTATTCTCCTCTATTTGCAAATTAATTAGAAGACGATGTAATAGTAGAACATGGAAATCTAAAAAGATTATACAGGTTCGTGGTTCATGTATATATTTAAGGGCGCTAATAGTTCAATCTAGCTTTATTTTACTCCGTGTTTAGTTGAATTAGCTTGAAGGACCAAATAGAGATACCAGCCAAGCAAGGTGATAGTTAATTATCATCTAAAATTTTAAAATAAAAAGCAAAACACTCTGCTGATCAATACAAATAAAAATTAGACTCGTTTGCTTATATGAATCTATTTTTTATTAAATTCTTTAAAATATAATCTGACTTGAGAACGACTCGAACTTGAAATGGTGTCACGAACCTTTCTTGATCTAAAAGTTATCTCAAAAAATAAGATTTTTTATTAACCTATATACATATTACTAATATTATCTATGACCGATATAAAACAAATCTAATAATCTCCCTTTTAATACATCAGACCCCCCAAAATTATCATTAAATTATCATTGTCATTATATATTACTATTGGGCCTATATTAAAAAAATAAAAATTTTTCATTGACTTATATATAAGTGATCAACATCATCAGTCTGAGTGATAAACCCAATAAGTAATACTATATATTATTTTTTGTTAGTGATACTCATCAGCCAGGGGGCAAATGTTCTTGATATTAATTTGTATTGGGATAGGTATAAGATATAAAGTGATTTGGCAAGTGGGAGGTAGAAAGCAGGGAATGGGTATGGAAGGAAGCGGGGGGGATTAAAGGTGATGATGCTAGGACAAAGAACTCTCAGCCAACTTGGTCTTTTTATTCCATGAAATTGTATAAGGCTGCCCGCTATGACTTGTTGGCTCATGGATGTAAAGACAACAAAGGAGGAAAGAAAATTCATATTATCAAACTGGTTACGGCAAATACTGTACATATTTTTTAAAAAAACTCAAAATTTTATTTTTTTTTAAAAAAAAATATAAGACTTATCTTCTGGTGACCTGAGTAATCGTATTATTGATGGACTAATGGTCGTATCATTTGACAAATGGATACTACTATTCACTAGTCGTTACAACCTATTTTAAAAGTATGTCTCATTTTCTAAAAAGTATACACCCCTTCTAAAGAATATATAAGTTAATTATTTTATGCATAAAATAATTAATGTAAGATGCACCACCAAAAAAAATATTGTTTATTTTTTTTCAACTAAAGATATATGTAATTCTTATAATTTGATTTTGGCTTAAAAGAATAAACGATGGTATTTTTAATTAGTAGGTGAATAACATGGTTTAAATGTTTTCATCAGAGTATCGAACGTATGTCCGTTGGCCGTGCATTTTAATAGAAGCTTGTTGAGGGATGGGTAAAAATCTTCTGTTCTTTTTCTAGCACAATTCAAATTAATTTTCTTGCAATTATGATCATTAAAAATGGCATTTTTTAAATATATCTTGTTAAATAACAAAAGTCAACTGCATTATATGTACATTAAGATTAGATTACGAAAAAAAAAGAAGCTTAGTTGAAATAATTGGACTGGAGCACCCAAATTAATAAGATCGAACTTTTAGCAATATTAGGGTTATCATTACGAGTAGACAATTAAAGGTTAATGCACAATTTTATGCCAATTAAGGGATTAAGTAAAACCCAAATACCTTAGGTTTGGAAACAACCCAATTAGCCTTTGACCCATTCAGGGCACTTACACAAATTTTGTATGCCAAACCGAGTTTATCGAACCCAAATTTAGCTTGGCTCTAGGTATGAGCCGTTGAGGGCTCAATTTGGCTTACTAGGACATAAGAAAAAATAGAGAAGTATATTTGTCTAGCTTAAACATGTCGTGTTTTTTGGTATTTTAACATAATGCTATATTAATTAAATTATTTTTAAAATTTTCTACTTAATAATTAATATTAAACATGATATATAATGATATAATGAAAGAAAATCAGCCGGAAGGTCAAAGCGTTCGATTTGGCTTGAAAGCCCAATCAGATGTAAGTATAGTACATGTAAGAGGTAATTGAGAAATTTTAAACAGGAATAAATTATACTTGCATGTCTGACATATTATTTAATCTTACAATCTTGTCAGCTGTAAGATCTATTTATAAATTTGGATTTATGATATAATTACTTTCCTTTTTATTTTTTGAAACTTGATACAATTACTTTTGGTGAGAAATTATAACCTCATAGGCCCATGACGGTTTCCTAGGCTTAACCTTAATCCTAACTTTTTATAAATAAATATTTTCCCATTCATAGTTGGTGAAAAAAAAAAGATATATTTGTTATGTATCCACTGGCTGCATTGGTAAGCGATAGAACTGTACCAAACACCCTTACGGGAGGGTATACGCTTTTATGTGCAAATGAATTTATTAGGTTTTGGACTAATATACATATATATAGTCTAAGTGGAAAATAATTAGAATTTGGACGTATATAAATGTATATATCTTAATAATTGTATATTGTAAACTGTGGTGTCAATTAAAATTGATGTAATAAAGATAAAATAATTGAAATTATGAACATTTATGAGTTATAAAATGTGTAGAAATCTAAGCACTTAATTCTATTGTATGATGACCTGAATAAAAAATAAGAGAAGTTGTGCATTCTCATTCATGTTCAATGATATTCACAATTGGTCATTCGTGAAGTTATATCGTCTATAAAAAGGGTTATAGTTCCCAAATCGAGTGTATGGCTTTCTTTTCTGTTATCCCATCACCGATAAGAAACATATAATCATCCACAATAATTTAGAAGATTTAAAACCAAAGTAAATGATCTATTCAGCCTGATTAATGTAGGTTTTTTGATTATTTTATTTTATTGATAATTTAAAGGATATTTATCAAGTTAAGCTCCTAATAGTGATTGGTTGGAAAGATTGAAATAATTATCTTTCTTCTCATTCGTAACAGTTCATGGTTGGTTCAAGTATACAAAAAATAGTGTCAAGACAAAATAAAATTAATTAAATCAAATAAATCTTTGATTGGTGCTTTACAAAAGAAATAACCCATGATAATTATTTTGAATATTGTAGAACTTTGAAAAGATAACTCATATTGATCAAACTTGAAAGAATAAAATCTTGAATGAGAATATTTAGAAATATGGGTGGACGTTGGAGCATTCTTAGATAAATCAACTTATTTACAAATTTGCTATTAGACACAAACTTTTAATTATTTATAGATTTGTCATTAAATACAACCAATTTGATTTATTTAAGATTTTTTAATAAAATTAGCTAAAACCAAAATAAAATTTTAAATATAACAAAAAATCTTTCCAACAGTATAATTTGCACTTAGAGATGCTAATCATAAAAGGATATTCTTGAACATTACTATTAATTAGCCACACCTCATGTTCTCTATAAATAGAGCTTAACATTTTTCATTTTTTACTCACAGATTAGAGTGAGTAAAAGAATACAAGCCAAAAATTAATATACTTTGAGAAAAAAACTCAAATAAAGTCTATTTACTGAATCATCGTAGGCTAATAAGCCAAGAGGCTAGCATGGTCTTGTTGAGTCCATGTGGTTGCCTGGCTTGGTTCTACCCCTTGCTAGCCTAGTTTAGTCTTAGTCTTGTTGAGTCTATGTGTTCGCCCAGATCGGTCCAAGCCTCTTATTATCCTAGTGTGGTTGAGTCCATGTGCTCGCTCGATTTGGTTTAGTTTCTTTACTAGCCTAGTCTGGTTGAGTTTGTGCGTTCGCCAAGCTCAATTCAGTTTATTTGCTAGCCTAGACTAGTTGAGTTTGTGTGCTCGCCTGACTCGGTTTAGTTCCCTTACTAGCTTAGTCTAGTTGAATTCATGCATTTGTCTGACTCAGTTCAGCCTACTTGCCAATATGGTTGACTCCATGTGATCGCCTTACTTAGTTCAATTGACTTGTTCATTTGGCCCAGCCGAGTAGTAGAATTAACTCAAGGCTACCTCATATTGCAATGAAGTGAGGAGAAAAATTTATAATTGGGAGTTTCTTTATCAACTTTTGTACTTCAAAACAATTATTAATAAAAATTTGATCTTGTATCATTTTTTTCTACAAACTTTATATTTAGTAGTTAATTTAATTATAATACTCTAATAATAAGTGAATCTTGGTATAACCCCAAATTTTAGTATAGGCATGGCATAAACTCTCAACAAAAGAGGCAGTAATCCTCATTTTTATTTTTTGAATTTGTGCAGAAGGTTAGATGTGTGCCACAATTTTGCACAAACAATGGTCCAAATAGTTGATTGCTAACCTTAAATGATAATCAAACCAATAAATAAATTGCCCTAATCAATTAAATAAGAAAATAAAGTTCAATCCAAGCTATAAAAATGTATAGATCGCATGCCTAGCTGGCTAATTCTCCCGATGACGCATTCTTACAATCTACGCGCCACAATAGATTCAACCTCCTTGGCTAACTAAACATATCAAAATTTTCACACTAATAAATGGTTCTGACACATTGAAAATCAGACATTAATCAACCCCAAGCACCAAACCTGACTGTACTTAAAGTTACAAATACGTGTGGGCAACTCCAGCAAATAACAATAATTGGAGGCCAAGTTGTCGCTCGTGGTAGGTTCCACACCTTCTTCAGACTTTTGTCATCTTCACATCTTGTACTTCCAGTCCTCTCTACCATTATCAGTTTAAGGAAGAAGTGAGGCACATTGAGAAGACCTGAGAAGGAAGTACTCAACCAATATCCAAGAGTGGCACTAATTCATTGGAATCTTGACCGGCTTTGTATCTAGAATATGATGATCCACTAGTCCATTTTAAGCACAGGTATTCAGAAAAGATATCATGGAGTACGACCACCACTATTATACTAGTCATTAGTGGCGGTACGTACTTGGAATTTCTCCGCTATCATTTAGTAGTAGTAGTGTGGTACTACAACTGTAAATAAAAGAGATAAAAGGTTGTGAAAACTCGAAATGATCATTACTTGGATGGTGCTAAGGTCATATCAATGGTTCTGGAGCCTTGCTCAACTTTCTTTTGGCTTGATTAGTGAGGGAGGTGGACAAAGGGAGTGACTTTGGAAACAGCTTTTCGCGGTTGTTGAATCATTGAAGTGGTAGCCTCCAAATTGCTTAACACCAGTTGTTGATTTGTGAAGTGCCATAATTGACGAGCTTGTTTGGCGAGCCCTGGTGCTTTCGGATTCTATTCTACATCTGGGTCCCTTGATTGTCAAGCGTTGTTTTGTTTCTTTCGTAAACTAACATCCTTCGTAACAATTTTACTTTTAAAATTTTGAATTAAATTCGGGTAATAGTCTTCATATTTTTTTCTAAGTTAATTATTACAGCTTTCAATTTAAAAAGATTAATTTCGTGTTGGAAATTCTAGTATCGACTAGTTCTCTACGTAGATATGATTTTGTGGTGGAAGTGGGCTTTGTCACACACTGGGAGTGAGCTTCTAACATTGAGGCCCATTTGCATTGCTTCGATGGGCTTCGTTTAGTCATTCTCACATCAATCGGCCTATATAATCTCTTGATATTAAGGATAGAATTAAAAATAAAAGTGTAAATTAGGTATGTTAAAAACCGACATATGTGTGTCGTGTTCATCATGTTTTTTATATATAAATACCATTACAATCTTCCTATTCAATCAATGAAAGTTTAATTATTCTCATGGTATCAGAGCGACAAGATTTCTTTTCCCGCTTCTTTCTTTCTTAATTCAGAGCAAGGTGAACTTGCTCTTGACGACAAAGTAATCTTCAGCAAGACTTTGTTTCACAGTATAACACTCTGTTTTCACGAAAAAAGTTCTTCAGCACAATTATGTTCATTGGCAAAACTCTGTTTATTGGCAAAAGAACTCTTTATGATGACATTTTCTATTTTGCTTAAATTTCATTCATTTTCAATCTGCTTTTGGTATAAAAAGCTTTGGCTTCAAATTCTTCTGGTGAATCTCATCGATCGACTATTTTAGAACCAACTATAGACTCATTTTTTGCTGATTCTTAGCAAGTCACTAGACATCCATGTGCATCCAGTTCATTGACTGACTTCACAATATTTGATAAAATATCCCTATCCTATTCATATTCATGCGTCTTTCTATGTTACTCTTCGTCTTTATGCAAAGAATTTTCTAATGTAAGAATCTTAAATTACTAATCTCATTAAGTCTCAAGGATATATTGGATTTTTGGATAGAACAATTTCTACACCATCCTAAATTGTCCTTCATCAATTGCATGATTCTACCACTCAACTAGTGCTAAATCTAGATTATTTTGCCTAGAAGAGAACTGATAAGGTGATTAAAGATTGGATACTAGGTACCTTGAGTGAATAAATTTTAGCTCACGTTATAGGAATTGGCTCTACTACTAATGTATGGAATGCATTAAAATATAAGTTCGTAAAGGCAACAATGGATAGGGAACTTGCTCTGAATCATCAAATGCAAGTTCTTAAATGTGAGCATTGTGATTTTCTTGATGACTATTTGAGTAAGTACAAAATAATCTATGACAAACTTGTTGCGATTGGAAAGTCATTAACTAATGATCGAAATTCATTTTGGATGCTCAATTGACTGGGAATAAACTACAAGATGTTCACAACCATGATTCTTAGGCCTCCCTTACGTGAATATTTTAAAATATTGTTCATGTTGCATAGTTATGAGACACATAATTCTTAAAGCCGGATTAGATGTTGTTTCTCAAGTGGCCTTTGCTACACATAAAAGTTATAAATCCAATTCTTCATCACAAGGTTTTTCCTCTGATAAAAGGGGATTTACTCCTGCAACTATTACAATGCATACAACACCTGATTTTGTAACAAAATCATTTCAACTTTTCACAATGTGGTACTCACACCTAAGCAACCAGTCCGCAATGAAGAAGAACTAAAAGAGGCACTTAGGATTTTCAAATCAGTTTGTCAAATCTGTCTTAAATCTAGACACAATACTCATAAATGCTTTAAAAGATTCAACAAGGAATTTTGAGTACCAACTCTTCAAACTGATACCAAAGCTGTCCAACAAGCACTAGGTGCTCTTCAAGTAAATACTGTTCATGTTACTCAATGGCTCCTTAATTCAGGTGCTGTCATCTCACATGACATCCTCTCTTGATCTCTTTGATAACTATACTACTTATCCTGGTTCTGAAAGTGTATTAGTTGGTAATGAGAAGAAACTTGCTATCCACGATATTGGTAATATCACTCTCATCACCTCTTCTAGATCTATTACATTAAAAAATGTTTTGCATGTCCCTGAGTTGAAGTAAAACCTACTATCAATCAACCAGTTCACAACTAATTTTAATTGTGACTTTTACTTTACTCCTATTGGTTTTCTTGTTATTAACAGAGGGAGTGGACGAGTAATTCTTTAAGGATCTAAAGCTAACAGTTTCTACAAGATTACTTAGTTGCAGCATTTTGGGTACTTTTCCAAAAGACTAGAGAGGCCACCATTGTCTCTTTGGTATTCTCGACTGGGTCATTGCTTTGCTAATGCACTTTTGATTCTCAAAAATAAAAATTTAATAGAAACCAAGCTTAAAGCAAACTCTATATCCATTTGTTCAAGTTGTCAGTTAGCAAAGTCCACTAGATTACCATTTTCAAACAATACAAACATGTTGTTCTAATCTTTTTGATAAAGTACATTATAATCTTTGGGGTCAACACTTATTGTTTCTGTTAATAATTTTCGATATTATGTCATTTTTATAGATGACTGTATCAGTTTCACTTGGTTTTATCCTTTGTGTAATAAATCAGATTTCTACAATGTCTTTCTTATTTTTGATACGCATGTTCAAAGACAATTTTTACAGAAAATCAAATGTTCACAATCTAATGGAGGTGGGGAATTCATGTCTATAATGATGCAAAATTATTGTTTATCCAATGGTATTATTCATTAGGTCTTTTGTCCATACACACCTTAACAAAATAACAGGGCTGAAAGACTACATAGAACAATTGTGAAAGTTGGACTCTCCCTTCTGTTTTATAGTGATGTTCCATCTCAATTCTGGACACATAGCTTCTCAACAGTAGTGTACATCATGAATCGAAGACCTTCATCAATTTTGTAGCACAACATTCCTCTATATTTTGCCTTGTTCAAAAAGCATCCTAACTACTATGCTTTCAAAGTTTTCGGCTGTTATTCATGTTTAAGGCCTCAAAATAGTCACAAGTTTTTGCCAAAGTTGTTGTCTTGTGTTTTTCTTGGATATAGGTGTCACTACAAAGGATATCTCCACTATCATACTCCTTCCAAGAAGTTCTTTATCTCTAGGAATGTTATTTTTGATGAACACATTTTTCCTTACAAGTCGCTCTCTCAACAAAAGGATTCTTGTGGCTCTAGAACTAACCTAAAAAATACAACCTACATGGATTTGGTCTTCAATAAACTAGACACTAGTTCTGTTAGTCCTGATACACCATCATCTTTTTCAAATTCATCTAAGCATCAATTCAATACTGACTCTTTTGAATCAATAATTACTATTGTTGTTTGTTCATCATCCATTTCTTCTCCTACTATAGAAAGTAATGATACCTCAGTGCCTACTATCAAACCTCATTACTCCATGATTACTAGGTCGTACCTTGGTATTGTTAAACCAAATCCGAAGTATGCCCTAATGAGTACTACAAAACCTAAAGATATTGTTACAGAACCACTTAGTCTCTAAGAAGCTCTTGACCATCCCGGATGGATTTAGGCTATGCAAGAGGAACTTCAAGATTTACAAGTCAATCAAACCTGGGACTTAGTACCCAAAACTTCTGACATGAAAGTTATAGGAACTAAATGGGTTTTTCGTGTCAAATACAATGCTGATGATACCGTAGAAAGGCTTAAAGCTTGCCTTGTTGCAAAAGGTTTCAATTAGAAAGGAGTAGACTTCTCTTAAACTTTTTCTCTTGTTGTCAAACCAGTAATTGTACGCACTGTTCTTGCCCTTGTTGCTGTAAAGAGATGGAACATTCTTCAATTTGATGTCAAAAATGCTTTCTTGCATGGAGAGCTTCAAGAGACTATCTATGTTTCTCAACCACCAGGGTTCAAGAATTCAGCTTATCTAACATATTTATGCAAGCTTAAGAAAGCCTTGTATGGCTTGAAACAAGCTTCACGTGCTTGTTTGATAAGTTTAGCTCCTTTTTATTCTCACAAGGCTTTCACTCTAATACTGCTGATTGTTCATAGAAAGGATGGTGATCTGGTTGTCTTACTCTTGTATGTTGACGACATGTTAATCATAGGAAGCTCTTCTGTTCTACTTGATAAATTTTTGCAAGACTTAAACAATGCATTTGCACTGAAAAATCTTGGTCAGGTGCACTTATTCTGAGGGATAGAGGTTATGGCTTATTCTTGTCTCAACAAAGATATGCTACAACTATTCTGAAAAAGGCAGGATTACTTGATGCAAAACCTCTCACAACTCCAATTGCATACAAACTAAAATCACCTGATAATTCTCCTCTATTTCATGATCCCACTCTATACAGGCAGCTTGTTACCCCTCCAATATTTTACTTTTACACGACCTGATATCTCGTTTGCTGTCAATTGTGTCTATCAACATATGGAACAACTAACTGATTTCCATTTTTCACAAGTTAAGAGGATTTCAGATATGTCAAAGGCACACTCAATCATGTTCATTTCTTATCTTTTCAAATTGATTTATCTCTTGCTACCTATTCTGATTCTAATTGGGCATGTTGCTCTCAAACACAAAGGTCTACAATTGGTGTCTACACTTTTTTTGGCTCAAATTGCATTTCATAGTCCGCAAAGAAACAACCAATTATCTCTAAAAGTAGCACAAAAGTTGAGTATTGTGTCATGGCTATCACTGCAAATTAAATCACTTGGCTTTCATTTCTCCTCAAAGATTTTCACATCTATCAAGTGTCTTCACCAATTTTATATTGTGACAATCTCAGTGCATTATAGTTAACTGTCACTCCAGTATTTTATGCTCGCCCCAAGCATATAGAAATTGATTATCACTATATTAATAAACAGTTAGCTTTGCAAAATTACAAACCAAGTATGTCCCTTCCTTAGATTAGTTAGCCAATGCGTTTACAAAAGTATTACTGCTACATACTTTCTTTGCAAATGTGTTTACGCTCTGCATTTTATCTTTGTCTCTCTTGAGGGGGAATCTTAACGTAAAAGATAAAATTGAAAGTAGAAGTATAAATTAGGCATGATGTGTAAATTACGCATGAAGTATAAATTAGGCATGTTAAGAAGACATATGTGTGCCGTGTTCATCAAGTCTTTGATAAATAAATACATTATAATCTTCCAATTTAATCAATGAAAGTTCAATTGTTCTCATAATCCACATCCATTTTTACTCTGATTTTCGCAAGTGTGTACTCTTCTTACGCAACCACCGAGGCTGGCCATCCTGTCCACACTGCTCTCTTGGAGAGCCGCTAATTAGACCGAGCATCACTACCCATTCAATTTGCCTAAGCAACAAAATGCAGCCATGCATTGGATGGGCTTGTAGCAGTTTTTCGAACGCCTTTTTTCTTTCTATTTATTCATACTAAGAAGTGGTCTCCTAACTCCTAACTTGGAAGTTTGAAATTTCAACTTGAAGACAATCATATTATTGCAACAGCCTAGATCAGTTAAGCCTCTTTTTATCATTCTTTAATGAGTTTTTGGTCATCAAGAAGTTGCATGTGAGACAGGGGAAAATAGAAAATAAACGGAATGGGATGGATGAGAGAAGAGTAGCGGACCAATTTTTCTTCTACAGTTTGTATTCGTTTGGCTGTGTGAACATGTGAGGCTTGAAAGCAATATCTTGACTTCTTTTATCCCCTTCTCTGCTCATCAGATAAGGATTGAAAAGTACTCCTTACTCAAAGAGTGGGAAGCTTTTGTCATTACGGTAGTGCCGTAATGAAGTGACCTCTATTTTGGATCATCAAGAACTATGAAATCATTAAAAGTAGAAAGCTGGAAAACCAGTCTAAACCTTTCATCTTCCATTCAAACTCTCGAGTAGCTCCAAGCCACTAGTCACAACAACGTACCGGTAAAACCAAGCAGATTCGTGGCCGGCAACGTCTCCAAAATTGCACCTCGTATCAGCATGTGACGACACCCACTTGGGATCTCCTTCAATACATATCCCTTTTTTTTCCCAATGCTTCAATACATATACACTTTAACATTACATGAAAAAATTAGTATGGTTTTTTTTTAATATTTAATAGAGCATTTGGTTGTAATAGAAAAATACGGCCCAATTCAGTTGTGGAGAAAGATAAGCGTTAAAAAAAAAATAGGGCTCGGCCATTTGTTTTTCCTATCCTTTTGTGACTCGCTTCTTATTTGACAATATTTTGTCAAATAAATTTTTTTATCCGGTATTATTTAACTTTATATTTTGACAATGTATAGGCTCACCGCAATGCAACGTATCTTTTATTTAAATATTATTTAAATTTTAATAATAATAATAATAAAACATATATAACGGAGAAGGTTGACCTTAACTATTAATAACGAGTTGGTCTAAAGTAAAATTAATGACCTTAAATTATATATGTAAAATTAATTAAATAATTTAAAGATTTAAAATTTATTTTCACTTAATTATAAATAATATTTTATATTAATAAATATTATATACGAGACTAAATTAAATTAAAGATTCTGACGTGGTTTACATATCATTTATACACGACTGAGTATAAAGTGTAATATATAAGTGACCTCTTTTACAAACAAACCAGCCGGAGTCATCAATATAATCATCTATTTAATTATAATAACTGCATCAGCAGTCGGAGTGAACTGAATCTGCAACGATTCATTCACAGGGCGTGTGTGAACGATTCGCACAAGAAGATTTCGAGCGTCCAGAACAGTACAAGTGTAGGGGGAACCTTCGTGTTGGAGCTGAGGCGTCTTTAACTAATTGGTATATTACAGCATTTCCGTTTTGCTGTTTTTGATTTAGACATGGTGATAATTTTGATTCTGATTTGCTTCTGTTGGATACTGGCAATTGGGTTCTTGCTTCTTGGGTCTCTGTGTTTAGGCACAAGTACTGTTCCTACAAACTGGCTTTTGTTCATGTTTCATTGATCACAACGCTATTTAGTTTGTTTTTTTTTTAAATGGTAGAGGACAATATTATGTTTGATGGGCTTGGGATGTTGAAGAGGTTGGCTGTCTGAATAGTTCTGTGATCTTTTTTTTAAAAATTTTTTGTGTGTCTGTGCGTATGGCATATTTGCTTTAATGGTTGCAAGCTCTTTGCTTTTCCCATGGAGGCTTTAAGCTTCTCTGTAGAGTTCTTATCAGTAAATTTTTGTGATTGTTTGATGAAATTGGTCGTTTGCTGTTAATCTAAGATAGAGGGTGTCTGGTGATCTTGTGATAGTTCGAAGTCGAGAATAGTTGTATTTGATTTTGCTCCAGTTCTCAAGATATGTTTGTGGATATGGTCCACTGGATTGTAGCCATCTTTCTTTTACTTTTTCGCCTGATTGGATTTGCAGCAATTTTTGGGTTTCATAGGTTGCAAAAATTGTTCCTGCAATATTGATCCCCTATAATTGGATGTTCAATACTTGCATCTGAATTGCAGAATTTCCTGCTTTTTTTTTTCTTGATAAATTACAGTATCTTCACTATCTTCTGCTTAAGAACTCCCATTTTTTTTTCTGTCTTTATGTGTCTTTCAGTTCGATTGGGGATGAAACCAGGGAAAACATACACAAATATGTTTGAGTTTTGTTGTTGTATAATGTTTCAATTAATGAACTTCAGGGTAAGAGCATCATTAAAAAAGGACAGTGCTGAATTGCTTGGTGAAGAGTCATGGATGCTGAAGATAATAAGTACACAAATGATGGAACTGTAGACAGGAAAGGAAACCCTGCTATCAAGGAGAAAACGGGAAGAGAGAAAACAATCCCTTTCATTCTTGGTACTGTTGATAAGATCATATACCACACAATATAACATTCTTCCTGGTTAATGACTGTTATGAATAACCTCTTTCTTTGTGCATCTAACTCAGGAAATGAATGCTGCGAAAGATTAGCTTATTATGGCATGGGTACAAATTTGGTTGTTTATCTAAAAACTCGGCTGAACCAAGGCAACACTACTGCGGCCAATAATGTTACGAATTGGTCGGGGACATGCTACATTTTGCCATTGCTTGGAGCCTTCGTTGCTGATGCTTACTTGGGGAGATATCTCACAATTGCCATTTTCTCAATCATTTATGTGATTGTTAGTTTTTCCTAGCCAACTATATCTATGAATATGATCATCATCAATGATTGTTCTACTTCACAATCTTGAATCTATGTTTCACCATGTTTTATCCTGTCTAGAAATTGCCTAATGTAGATAACTCTTTTATTTTCGGACAGTCATTTGTTGATAATGACTATGGAGGTCTGTCTGTGAATGCCTGGTTGAATTGCTTCATTGTTGGACAGAGTAGCTATACAAATTCTAACATCAACGTTGATCTGCACTGAATCAGGACATCTGTTTTTGATATACGGTTATAATATCTCATATCGTACAACTGCAGGGGATGACACTCTTGACTCTTTCGGCATCAGTCCCAGGTTTGAGGCCCCCTTGTGAAAATGGTGTCTGTCATCCCAGGCAAACACAAACTAGAGTCTTCTTTTTAGCCCTTTATCTGATTGCCCTGGGAACTGGAGGTATCAAACCATGTGTTTCTTCATTTGGTGCTGACCAATTTGATGAAACAGACAATGTTGAGAAGAAAAAGAAGAGCTCCTTCTTCAATTGGTTCTATTTCTCAATCAATGTCGGTGCACTCATCGCATCTTCAGTCTTGGTCTACATACAGATGCATGTAGGCTGGGGTTGGGGCTTTGGAATACCAGCAGTGGCTATGGCAATTGCTGTCATGTTCTTCTTCTCTGGTACACCATTGTATCGCCATCAAAAACCGGGAGGGAGCCCTCTGACTCGCCTAGCTCAAGTTGTCATTGCAGCTTTTAGAAAATCTCATGTGACAGTTCCTGATGATAGCACACTTCTGTATGAAAATGAGGATAAGGAATCTGCCATCAGAGGCAGTCGTAAGCTTGATCACTCAAACGAAATGAAGTAAGTACAATGCCAAATGTTTGTTCCTCCTTGTTTCTAAGATCAAATAATACAAGATGGTATGATGAAACTAAGTTGAAATTGTTTACAGGTTCTTTGACAAGGCAGCTGTTGTGACTGATTTAGACGATATAAAAATGGCGAATCCATGGAGGCTTTGCACTGTGACCCAAGTGGAGGAGCTCAAGTCAATCATCAGATTGCTCCCCATATGGGCTAGCGGCATAATGTTCGCCACTGTCTACAGCCAAATGAGTACTATGTTTGTACTACAAGGTGGTACAATGGATCCTCACATGGGTCCTCACTTCTCAATTCCCTCGGCTTCCCTCTCCATCTTTGACACCATTAGTGTCCTGATCTGGGTGCCCGTCTACAACAACCTGCTTGTCCCAGCAGCAAGAAAATACACTGGAAATGAGCGTGGATTCACTCAGCTCCAACGTATGGGGATTGGCCTAGTTATCTCTGTCATATCGATGTTAGCTGCTGGACTTCTTGAGCTTGTAAGGCTCAACATGGTGAGGAGAAACAACTATTACGACCGCAAAATACTTCCCATTTCGATATTCTGGCAGGTGCCTCAGTATTTCTTGGTGGGTGCAGCAGAGGTGTTTACCTTCATTGGGCAATTGGAGTTCTTCTATGATCAAGCACCAGATGCCATGAGGAGCATGTGTTCTGCGCTCTCTCTCACTACTGTTTCGCTTGGGAACTACTTGAGCACCCTCCTTGTAACCATTGTAACTCATGTTACAACCAGGGGAGGGAAGCTTGGTTGGATCCCGGACAACCTTAACAAGGGTCATCTGGACTACTTCTACTGGCTGCTTGCATTTCTTAGCATTCTCAACTTCTTTGTGTACCTCGTTATTGCTAACTGGTATACTTATAAGAAGCCAGTGGGAGCTGCTCGGCTATGAGCACCGCTGCCATCTTGTGGTTCTGTGCCTTTGAAACCTTTCTTTTATAGAAACCCTTGCTGCTTGTGTTCCCAATATGTTCAATGTTGTTCCTAACACTTATTGACAGGGTTTGTGGATGGTATGTTGTTCCCATATTCTGTTATTCAAGGAGAAAAGTTATTAAAATATATTATTTTTTTAAAAAATTGTTCAATTAATATATTATTCCTCAATTTTAACTGAGAACAATGTATGTTAATTTAATATAACTTTACAATGTATGTTAATTTAATGAAATTTTTGGTGGGTTGGATTGAATAAGTAATATAAACAATTTTGAGTCGGTTTCACTATTTATTGCCTGGCAAGAGAGAATTATGAGTTTTTGAACTACGAGTACTGATAAATATCATTGAATTGTATTTGAATGTTTAATCTATCTTATTTATTTTATGCATATTGATCCAAATTTGTTAGATCTGTAACCAATCCAATAAAAAAATATAAATAATCTAAACTTCAATATGATATATGATAGTTATTTTTATTTTTTTAAGATATATTTTTATAAAATTAGATTGGATCACCATAAATTTATATATCCAAATCAATTATTTATAAATATACAATAATATCCGAATAGTATGAAGAAATACCCGACCTGAACTAGTTCAAATTAGATACAAACAAATCGAAACAGATCGGATTTGTAAATATTATATATGTAAACCCAGTATATGATTTTGTCATTGGGGCAAACGGGAGGAGGGGATGGATTCGGTTCAGGCCTAAATATTATATATCTAAACCCAGTATATGGTTTTGTAACATGTTGGTCTGGATTCGGTTTGAGCCTTAATCTAATGTTTTAGCTTTGACCACCCTTTTCGGATAAAAAGCAAGTAATTTGGCTGGGTCAGGTCAGTTTGGGTACTGTAAACCTTGGGCCGAACCCAACCTACTTGCAGCCTTACAAGAGGCCATTGGTTTTCACTTGTTTTCTTGCCTCTATGCACCACTCAAAAAAGAAGAAAGTATAAAAGAAATGAGGAATGTTTGCGCATTGTTTGGAGAGGGGTAAAGGAGGTGAGCCTGGGTCTTCTATATTGTGGACTGTTAGTTATGAAGAGCATGTTGAAAGATATTGCTTCTTCACTGTGGGCAAGGACTTGTTCTGTCAACCAATCATAATATGTTCATTTACTTTTTCTTTAGAAATTCTTTAAGTCCTGTTTACGATCCTGACCATCAAACTCTAGCGTAAACTACAACTCTTTCTTCTTCTTTTTTCATTCGAATTGATTGTATTCACCATTTTCAAATGGAAAATATACTCATGAACACACCAAATGCAACTCATTTTCAACAGAATTGACAAAATTACCAAGTTGATGGGAGAAGAAATCAAGCCAAAATGGACGTTGAAAACTCCAACGTGAATGGTAGCGTATGAAGCTGCATTAAATGTTATCCTATTGTCTTGCGGACAGACATGGGGAACCGCCGTTAATGATCTGATTATCAATGGTCGTTAAGACCGGCATCCCCACGTCCGTCCACTTTTGCTCCTGTAAGACCACCATTCCCAGGAAAAGATTCTTCACAAGGAAAGTCACGAGGATAAAATTAATGGCTAATATGCTTTTCAGGCTAAAAGTCTTCCATCAAACAGGGTGCTCTGGTTTTTGAAGATATTGAGACCGGAGATCACAGTGGAGCATAGTCATGGAGGTGAAGGACTTCCTCTCCATGAATAGAGGTGATGGAGAACACAGCTTCGCTCGCAATTCTCACTTCAATGTTCGGTTTTCTTTCTCACTCATTTTCTCATTTTCTTTCTTTTTTAAAAAAAATAGGAGCAACAGTTTTTTCTTTTCAAGAAAACTTAGGCTATGATACCCGAATAACCACCACATGGAAGATCAGATTGCAACTTTACTTAAACTAATCTCTTATTTCTATTTGTTTTTCATGGACTCTGATTGTGGTCATGACCTGCCACAGAGAAAATTGCTGGATATAACCAAGCCATATGTTGTGGAGGCCATTGAAGATCTGTTGCATGACCAAGTAGCGCCTTTGAAGTTGCTGAGAGCGGCAGAATTAGGCTGCTCTAGTGGACCAACTGCCACCTCCATCATCGCCACGATCACCGATACGGTGCAGGAATTGCACCGGTGAGCAGATAAGGAGCCGCCGGAGCTTCAATTCTTGTTGAATGATCTTCCTTCCAATGATTTCAACTCCGTCTTTAGAGGCTTGCCTTCCTTTTTTCAGCAGGTTGCAGGCATTAAGGAAAGCCTTTTGTCTTGCTTTGTGATGGGTGTTCCTGGATCATTCCATGAAAGGCTTTTCCCGAGAAATGATCTCCACTTTGTGCATTCATCATATAGCGTCCATTGGCTCTCCCAGGTGATCTTGGTTTCAATTATTCTTCCTATGAAATTAAATAAAATATAAATAGATGTGTATCTGGCAGGGAATGTTTTCGTTTAAAAACTCTAAATTGAATTCTACTTGCTAGAGTCATTTATATTAAATTTTCAATTATATAAATAAATAATTATATTAAGTTGGTATAAATTGTTCTCTTGACATTTAAAATTAATAAATATTTGAGCTATATTATTTAAACATATTAATTTAGTTAATTTTTTTTTAAAATAATATATTTTAATAATTTTTATGACTTGACTTAAAAAAATAATTATAAAATTCATCGGTGGAGTTTGACACGATAAACTAAAAAGTAGTGTTTGGAGTTTTTGGAATAAAAAAAAATTTTTAAGTTATATTCACATGTTGATTCCTCTCAAAGATTATAATTGACTAAGTGGATAATCTAAATTCTAAGTCCAATGCATTCCCAATATTGAACGTATTTAAGATTAAGTCTAACATTGCATAACATCAGTTCATCCCTCTGCTATATCATGCTTCCATGTAATGTCTAAATTTTACAGTCTGCCGACAAGAAAATCTTTTTCTTGGTCAGCAGCCCAAAATTTACTAATAAAAATTGGCTTTCACTCTCTTATGATCAATCGGCTTTCTAATAATACCATGAAGGCACCAGCCGGACTTGTGACTAAAGATGGTGAAGCCATTAACAGGGGAGTTATTTGCATCTCAAAGACAAGTCCTCCCTGTGTATGGAATGCCTATCTAAATCAGTTTGAGAAAGATTTCTTCTCTTTCTTGAAATGCCGATATGAAGAAATGGTTCCTAATGGTCGCATGGTGTTAATACTTCATGGTAGGCCAAATACAGATCCTGTGAAAGACAACATTACCTCATGGCATTTCTTATCCACAGCTCTTTCGGAGATGGTTTGCCAGGTACTATAGCATTTATCTTTATAGTTTTTCTTCTTCTTCCTCACATCACATCCTATATCATATTATATTACTCATCATAATCAAGCTAATGCTTGTGCCCGTGCTCTATTGTTGGATATCTCATTACCAGTCTCAAGCCCAAATAAAGGGGGAGGGTGGCATCAGGTAGGGCATCCGGCCAGCAAAACTCTGTCATCTATACCTGTATGGATTCTGGACTTCTATTTAAAGGAAAGAATTTATACCCCGACCTCAATTTTTTGGTAGCTGATGATGACAATGATAATCAAGTCATTTTTTTGAGCTGTACGTACAAGGAGCTCCCCGCTTTGTTAGCTAGTGTGGAAAACCGAGGGAGAACTAACAAATTTTCTGATACATTATTATTTCGCCCCTCTTTTTGTGTGAATTTAATTAATACAAGAAACCTTACCACCAAACTGGAACATTTTTTTTTGTCTTGCTTGCACAATTAAACCTTGGTGTTCTATAGGGCCTGGTAGAAGAAAAAAGGCTGGATGACTGGAATGCACCTTACTATACACCATCAATGGAAGAGGTGAAGGACATAGTAGAACGAGAGGGATCTTTTCTTATTCAGAAATTGGAGACATTGAAATTTCAACTTGGCGAAGAGACAGAGATTGACGTATGGGTGGCTGCACAAAAGAAAGCGACGAAGATCAGAAGTTTCACAGAGGCCGTGATTGCTCGACAATTTGGAGGGAAGATCATCAAACGTTTATATGATAGAGTTGCTCAGTTGATAGTTATGGAATTGGACAAGGAAGCAACCGTCCCAACCAGTTTGATTGTCGTCCTGAAAAGGAAGTAAGAAAGAAATTTTGTACGTACGGTACAATTGATTGGTCTAGCTCGCCCAAACCGTATCCAGCTCGGTTCGACTTGAACTAGTCTTTTTAGTTTATAGGAGGGATAAATGTTGGATAAATGTTTGGCTTGAAATCAATCACTCAATGTGTTAGATATCTGAGAATTAACATTATTATGTTAAACCATCATGATATATATATATATATATATATATAT
>JAVDBV010047847.1:0-24523 GCA_032619315.1 Piper longum
ATTCACTCGGTTGAAGGAGAAGCCAGGAGCCACCACAGTCTAGACCTGCCTGCAAGAGTCGCCCCTCGCAGGAGTTGTAGCTGCCAAAGCCGTCGCTGACTATCAACTGCTCACCGTCATGTATTTTCTTTGTTGCAGGTAGAAAACAGGGGATGGGTTAGGCATTCTTGCTGGTATCCATCATTGGTCACCAACAGTACATCATCTCCACTCACCAAAGGAAAGAGGTAGTTGCTAGCTCCTAGGTCGCCACGACCCTGTGTTGCCGGAGTCGGAGAAGACGCCACCTAGAGGAGAATAATTGAGAAAAGAGATAATTTCCAGAGGGTGCTCCGGTCGACTAGTACCGCCTTCCGTCGTATCCTCACTACCGATATATTGTCCGTCACACCAACTATCGTCCCTAATGAAGTGCCACCTCTGGTCATTCCCACCTTTGCTGGAAAAAATCCAAAAAGATGAGCTTCTGACCAGGGAAGAAGAAAAAACAGAGCACGAAGCAGCAGCAAACAGCAGATCTTGGCGACCATTTTCCTGCCACCTCCAGTCGGGTACCAACCACAGAACGATGATAAAAGTGAAGTTAAAGAAGTGGTATACAAGTCCAACGTGATCTTCGCCGTAGTTCGCCATTGCAGTCTCTGGTAAAAATCAAGTAAGAGGCAAATCTAATAAGGAAAAAATAGAGTATTCAAATGCAGAAAATAGCCGCGAAGAGTTGATTTCGCGGCAGTTTTCCGACCAGAGACGGTCGTTACTGGCCCCAAAGTGGTTTCTAAATTGAATAAAGTGAAGCGATATTTGGATCTGGGTGGAGTACTGCCAGAGTTCGAAGTCGTAGTCATCAGAAAAAATTTCGAAAGTAGCCCATCTGATCACGAACAGGAGTAGAAAACAAGAACGAAGATCAGGATTCGCGGAGATTTTCCGACCAACGCCGATCGTTCCCGGCTCTAAATTGGTGACCAACGTGAAGAAGGATGAGTGGTTTCGAAACCTAAACTGAGTTTCACCAAGGTTCGTCATTGTAGTCGCCGGAGAAAATTCGGAAAGTAGCCCATATGATCACGAACAGGAGCAGAAAACAGCCGCAGAGAGCTGACTTTGCGGCATTTTTACGAACTCTGGTCATCTTAGACCCATCCGTGGTATCCAACGTGAAGTTGGTAAAGTGATCTAGAAGTTCGAGTCGATTCCCACTGGATTAAGTTTCCTCTGTTGCCGGAAAAAAATCAAGAAATAGTTGATTAGATAAGCTGAAAGTAGAGAATTCAGTAGCAGAAAACAGCCGCGAAGAACTGACTTCGTGGTAGTTTTACGAACAACGCCAGTCGTTCCCGGCCACTTTATGGTGTCCAAAGTAAGGCTAGCAAGAAGATCTACAAACCTAAGTCGAGTCCCACCGGATTTGAGCACTACAGTCAAAGGGAAAAATTGAGGAAGAGACCCACTCGTAACTGTGTTGCTGCGAAAAAACAGAGAAGAGAAAAAGGTTGGAAAGATAATTCGATCCAAGACCTGTCATTGGATGTCCACATTGATGACTGTTTGCTTGACTTAGAAACGGGTCTGCATTACCCGCTCGCCCATTTATTATTGATATTGGTCGTTACTTGTTGAACTTAGAATCGCGACCTGTCTATGACCCGGATTCAATTGGTGTACCATACGCCACCTGTAGATAGGCGCACGCAGAGAGTAAATAGAGCTTGCGTACGCCATCTGACCTGGTCCAGTATTTATTTGATTTGAACCAGCCCGAAGTGGCCTGGTTCAGAAATTCAGAAATAATTTGAATGTCTTCTACACTTCGGATTGAAGTGAAACTTGCTACCCCACCACTTTCGAACGCTCCGGATGCAATGGAGGGGGTTATTTTAAGGATTTAAAGAGCATGAAAAAACAAACCATGACATTGGAATCAAGCATCTCAAAAGCAATTTTATTTTGAGGAGGCAAAAAATTCACTGTTTTATGTAACTTGTAAAATCAAAGGAAAAATAATGAATTGTGAATGTTAATTTCATCGTGGACTGACTTAGTGATTCAAGTTAAACCTTAAGGAACCACGTAAAAAATTTTATGTGTGTCGTTTTAGTGCTTGCGATAGTATTTGTATTATTTTATATTATCGTACTATCTCTTTGCGCAGTAAGGGTGCCTTGGTCCTACCGAACTTTTCAAATTCAGACAGGATCAAATCACACGGACCACAGTCCGCGGGGGCGGATGATCCCGTACCCGAAGAATATATATAGTTCATCTTATCAAACCGCCTCAGATTCCAATTATGTATCAACAAGCAAAGAACTTTGCGTAAAAAATTTGCATTCGCTAGCTATTCGTAACCCGAGCAAATGTGAGGAGAAAACACTCATTCAATCTTAGACATATCATATATACGTTGACGCCTACGTTTTTTTCCAGAGACTCCCGAGCTACATTTCCAGAGGCATTTATTTCAAATGCTTGAGACACACCAATGTTGGAATAAAAGCACCAATAGCAATAAATTCGTCAATCAGCCTCCCCCTCTCCTTTCTTTCTGAAGTCAATTGCTGGTTTAGTCGAATCCATCTAGAAGATGGTTTAAGGAAGGAAAAAAAGGATCTTTTCAAAGTAAAAATGCAAAAGTATATGATGTTTCAAAGCAGAGTTTGCAAGTTAGATGGTTTTACTGAATCATTACAACCTTTGAGTCTCGCTCCTTAACATTCCTTGTACCTACTGATGAATAAAGATCTTGTAGGAGGTTAAATGGAAGGATGAAACGGGGAAAAGTAGCCACATATCTACCGATCATGAATAACAATGAATCAACTATCTCAAAAATCCTACAAAAACACACATTTAACGTTTTATTAACTAAACCAGTGTGGTGTTTGCTTGTTATCCACAAAATCACTACAGACCATCAATTCTGTTTCCAAAATTACAGGCCATGAACTTAGCCTGCAAGAAGAGCCACAAGAAGTGAACAAGCCATGGAGATTTACGTGCCATTCTTCACATCAAAGATTGGTATTTGACGAAAACGGAATCCCGTAGATCCGCTACGATACAGGCCCAGTCGACTAGAAGACGTGATGTCGACACCCGACCGGCAGCGTAGGGGTGGCGGTGGCGGTGGATGTTGAAGGAGAAAGAAGGGGAGACGTCAAGAACCACCATTGTTGACGGTGCCACATTAAACATAACGGCGTTAGGCATCTCGGCCAAATTCGTCAATCCTAATCTCTGCTTTGCAATGCGTGACCATTACGACGTCAGCGGAATATACAACTAGTGGGGAAGCCCCTCCTTCGTGAAATAGTTCTTTCGGGAAATAATATTGCAAAAATTTCTAAAAATAATATATTTCTTGTATCTAATAAAAAACAATAAAACGGTATTTGTAAACTTCATTGAGTCTACCAGGCGGAGAAAAGTTAGGCAAGGCTCTATTACGTATTACTTCTATTATAAAAATTAAAATAAATACATATTAAATGAACCGGTCGAATTCCTTAATAAATTAATATACCTAATATATTGATTTTGCACGAGCCTTAATACCAAACAAACTTTTAATTTGTAGGTTTTTCCACCATAATTTGTCCTCAATGTTTTATTAATTATTATTTTTATATTTTATACGGCACATTCTAAACATAAATGTGCAATATTATAGAAATACGAGAAGATGGTTAAATATATATATATATATATATATATATACTTATAATCAAATTTATTCATAATATTCTACATTGTCATTTACTTTAATCTTGTAATGTTGCAAATAACATATATTTTTTATGCCCTAAATTAATAATAATAATAATTAGTATTATTATTATCTAGTAATAAACTAAGACTTCCAAAATAGTAACAGGCTGCACGTACTTCAATTAAATGGCGTCTATTAAGGAGGGATGAATCTGCAAATACAGGGCAAGTACAAGACTTGGTAAGCAAATACAGGAAAACAAAGGTCATATATTATTTACACACAGCAAGTGTAACACGAGAGTAAGACGTGAGAAAAAAAAGAAAAAGAAAAAGGAAAGCAAATAATAATAATAATAATAAGAAGAAGAATAATAAGAATAAAAATGAAAAGTCGTTTGAAAACAATCCGTCGTCCTTGCTCACAACAAAGGACAACTGGTCGCCTCTTCCATTCGGTAGCACAAGAACGAGCGTGGGATCTCACCTCTCGTTGCATGTGATTGCTCCCCTTCTCCTTCCCCCGCCGTAGCTCCCGCCGTCTCCCCCACCTCCATCTCGACCCCCGCCGTTACCTATTCCCTCTTTATATCGACGCCCATCCACTCTCCTCCTTTAATCTGCCGTCAATTTTGCCCATGCAATTGCCCTCCCCTGCTTCCCTTCCCGCCGCCGTTATCTCGCAGTTGCATGCTCGCTGTCCCTGCCCAGATCGACGCGGCCCCGACGTGCAGCCTGCGCTGGGCGTCGCTCCCCGCCGCCGCTACGTGATTTCGTCTAGTTGAACGGCCGGCCCGTGCGCTCGAGATCGGTGCTAGTCTTGCTGTCCCGTCGTCTTTTCTCCTTTGGCGCGGGGCTGATCAGATCCGTGTTGTTTTAGGATCGGCGGGCTTGTTCTTCATCTTAGAGGCGGCGGATTGCCGGGTCAACACCCGGTTGTGCTACTCTGGTGGTCTCTGTTGTTGGGACTGTGGTTTTCGAGCTGTTGAGGTATAGAATCTCTGATAGCATTGTTTATTGTGGCTGTGCAATCGCCCCAAGAGTTGATGTTTTGGTTTTTTTGGCTACCTCTACGTCTTGTATTGTTGTTTTTTCTTTATAACTGTTTCGATTACGATAAAACGACGAGCTTTTAGCGGGAGTTTCTCTCATGTTGTTCCGATCTGTTTGCTTCATGTGTTAACATGCTCGGCTGAAGCTTCATATATTTGCGATAAATTATGGTGTATATATACATATTATGATAAATTATGATAACTTATGGTCTACAAGAGTATGTGTATACATATATTTCGTGGCCCAAAAATTTTACATGGTTGTGATTGGCGGCCCAAAAATATTTCGCCAGATATTTGAATTGTTTGCTGTCTCTGTAGCCTTTTCAATGGCATTGCTTTTTGCGATTAGAACAACCATTGTTTTCTAGTGCCTGCGGTGAAGAAATGGTGCGAGCGGAGGAGTCTACTTCGGCAAATAATTTTGTGAAAGTGAGACGGGTCGCACTACTTAGTTGCTTGACATGCCCTCTGTGTACAAATCTTCTTAGAGACGCAACAACCATCAGTGTTTGTCTGCATACATGTAAGATTGAATGATTAGTCTTTCTACACGTAGTTTTTTGGACAGTGTATGTAATCTACCGGGAATCCGCTGGTTTTTTTTATTTCAATGTTTTGATCTATTCTAACTTTTTACTGTCACAACTCTCGGGCTAAATTCATCGGTGATGAACTTTACTTTTCAGATTGCTAATTGTTATTGTAGGAAAGAATTGAAACCCAGAAATCCAGAGAATTGCGTTTGTTTGATTGAACAATCTCTTCGTTATCTAAAGTCTTGTGCTAACTCGGGATACTAGATCCTCAATTGAACAGCTTAAATGTAATTACAACACCCATATGTGTTAGAGTCCTCCAGATTCCTACAGTTTAAATGCAAAAATTTGATTGTTCAACCCAGATTAAGGCTTCTTGCAAAGTTGCCCAGTTGGTAATAATTTTTGCAAGCTACTTTTGAATATGTTTCATCAGTTTTAGTTCACTCTTGTACATGGTTGGAAAGTAGGGCACAAAAACCATTTCAAGCAAGAATCTTTGTGATGGGAGATTGCTCAGCTGTCTGTTTTCGACTATAAAGTAAATTTAAAAGCATTGCATCTCAGTTTTATATGGAACAGTTCTATTTCTGTACCAAGCCATAGTTGGCTATGTGGTGACATAAGAAGCCGCTTTTCTGCTGACAGTTTGTAAAGACTGTATACATCAGAAGCTCGAGGAAGATGAAACTTGTTGTCCTGTATGCAACATATACCTGGGGAGCTTGCCAAAAGAAAAACTGAGGTGACTTGTAACATTTTGTCATATATGTTTTTACAATCAATTATTCATATTTTTTAAATAAAAGAGAGGCAAAACTAATTAGGTGTTTATGCTAATTGTATCAAGTAGTTGTTTATGCATCTTGTTCTTTTAGCAGGGAGTTGGCTTTTCTACCAATGCCTTTGCAAGATACCTTTCATAAACATAGTTGCTGTTATACACTATATACATGATATAGGACCACTGGAACTCTAAGTTGGGTTAAGTTCTATTGAATAAACATATCCTTGTTTAAAACCACTCTTATATCATATTTAATGTTTCAATAAATCTGGGAGCATTTACATTCGTTAATTTTTTAATCAACTTTTGTCATATGCACGTTGTTGTTGTTGTTGGCAGGAAACCTTTAACTTACTAATATAATTGGCATCCACAGATCTGACAATAGTTTGCAAGAGCTAAGAATGAAGATATTTCCATTGAGGAAGCTGAAAGAAACTGAAATTGCAGCATCTGTGGCAGTAAATCATTCCAAAAGGAAAGAAAGGTCTCTTTCATCACTTGTCATCAACAGAAGTCCCAAATCAAAGAAGTGCAGCATTGCCAGAACAAGGTCATCAACAAAGAAAACAGGTATGTTAAGCTCCCGTAAGATTATAGCTGATAAAGACATCGTGGAGGAAAGCAGCAAGATAAAGCAAGAGCAGGCTATTCAAAGTCCCAAGGCAGATCATGATGATTCTGTGACCAAACCAGAAAATGAGTTTAGTTGGGAGAAACTGACCTTTCTTGCGGAGGCTGCGCAGACAGAAGAATTTTCGCTAGGATTTAGAGAAAATGCTGAAGAAAGGCAAACATCAAGAGCAAAGAATATGAATAAGCTTAAGAGAAAAGCCCGAAAAACTGCTTCTCAAGATGTGGATAATAAAGCAAGTCTCCGGTGTTCAGTTATGGAGGAATCCAAGTCCGATCATTATGGAAATAAAAATTTTGAACTCCAACTGAACAAGAAGCATATTGCTCAAGAAACAACTGCACCCGGAGTTCTAGACAGTAGTCTGCAAAAGTTAAATCCAGTTTGGTTCACACTTATTGCCAGCAAAGATCAGTTAGGCCCAATGCCTTCATATATGCTGTTATAGATGGTTGGATGATGTTTTTGCTTCAGCTTTCTCTGAGCTATATTTTTTCTCAAATGCAGTTGTGGAGACACTGTGCCGCATATTCCAAATTGCTACATACGGATCAAGTAAGTATGATTGGAAATATCTTGCTTTTGATATGGAATATGTATGTTGCCATTAATCTGCTTAATCTGAATATTTCTTCGAATGACTTATTCCTACGAGACATTGAAGATGTAATATATGTTGTTCCCAAAAAAATGCATTTTTCCATTTCAAGCATAAAGTTGTTGATCTTTAATCTTTTTAGGGTTAATGAAGTGCGTTGGTTGAACGTGGCAGAATAAAGCATATACTAGTATTTCGTCTTCTTGTACATTAATCATTTTAAAGAACAACTATCTGTTGGACAAATTCAGGGATGGAAGGATGCCCACATCTTACATCAACAAATACCTGATGCAGAAGCTCAAGCTTAGGGATGAATCTGAGGTAATGGTTCTGAACATCCAAGGATTCTCTTTTATCTTTGGACACAAGCAATTCATGTACGTAATTTTACAGAACAATGTTGGTGAAAAGCTTTACTGATTTCAAACATCTGATAACAAAAAATGATGCGTGCCTGTAATTCCTTTTCTCCTGGAAAATGTTTTTGCATGTAAAGAGGATTCTTATATTGAATCAACTGATGCATATTAATAGACAGAAGCGGCAGGGACGCCTTTGACATAATTCTACCTGAGCACTAGAAAAGTGTATGTTTTGCATTTTTTTCACAATAAGCTGATTATTAAAATCTCGGTTTTTCTGCCTTGCTGTAAAGCATGTCGAAGTGTGGCTAATAGAAAATGTAATGAGGATCTGTATATAAGCTTGAGATGCTACTTATGTCCAAAAGTTAGTGGGAAATATGTTGAGCTAGATACTATCAATGTCTTGAATAGCTTTCTTTATTGTTGTGGACGTTGTCATTGTGATTGATGTCTAAGGCTGAATGTGCCTCGCAGATTGAGGTAAGATGTTGTGGCCAGCTTCTGGTTCCAACTGCGCCATTGACCAGCATAATAGATATCTGGATACAACACAAAGGAAGGACGAGTAAGGCAAGTTTATTTTCTTCCACCTCTATTCGAGAGGACATTATGTCCAATAACGTGAGCACCTTTCTGATTGTTTTAACATACTCAATGAAGGCGGCAATTACCTGAATTTTTAAAATCATGTCAGAAGGATATAAGAATGATTGTGCTTCCATATTTCCAATTGTAATGGTAATTAGACAGTAATTAGGCATGACTATATAACTTACAGCCCATCGTACAGGTTTTAAGCTGCTCCCTGTCTATTAACATTTACCTTTTGACTCAAAATCTACTGTGTTGGTTTGGAAGTTGGAAGTTGGAACTATTTATGTTAGTGTAGGTTGTAAACGATATTTTTGCTTAGAACTAGCCAGTTCACATGTTTCAAGTTTATTTGCTTTTGTTTTCTTATTAATTATATTGCAAATTACGATTTACACGCATGAGGTCTTTTGCATGAAGCCGGTCATAATGAAAATATATTTGTTCGTTCTATTAATATAGAGGATAATCTCTGCCTAATGGTGTTCATAAGGGCACCCTTGAATGTCAAGTGATGTATAGCTGTGAAAGCGTTCGTGTAGGAAAACTGTTCTTCCGAAGAGGAAGCTTCTAAAATAATTGACCACAGTTTAAATGTTATTATAGGAAAAACAAAAACTCGTATGTTCTTCTTCCAATCCATCACAAATTTGAGTTGACGTCAAGGACCCTATTTCTCCATTAAATTTTATCAAAAGCTCCAATCGTGAAAGTTACCTCGAAATGCTTCTACTAAACAGTCTTTTGTGCATGCACACAGGTTGAAACCGCTTGTAGAAAAGAAGAAAGAAAAGAAAACATTCCCTTCGAAGCATGTTTTCTAACATGAAAACGGCTGTTATACGGGAGTATTAATGTGTAAAAATTAAGTACTATCACAAATTGAAAACAAAATCAATGCTATCGAGGCTGGGAACAAAATATTCATATGAACACCTGACAAGGTGATCAGATTTTGAGCATTTCATCGTCCAGACCTCTCTAATAGATGGATGCTTTTGGGGGGATTGGACATCACAAGTGCACGTCCCTTAAAGATGGTGCAGTAGGCTTTGGGACATGCCTCCAATAAAGAGGTCGGGAGATTGAACCCCCAGCTTAACTAACTTCTAACTTTCATAATTGAGGGGATTGTATATGTGTTAAATTGCATCCGCCGTTTAAATTTTATAATAAATATGTAAAGCCTTACATGCTTTACACATATTATATAATATATTTGAGGGTTTGCTATAACGTACCTTCATCACAATGTGCATGATCCGTCCGTCTTGAATATCGTTTGGCATACGCCGGCATTGTTTTCATCCTTAGCTGAAGACCAGGTCGTCGGGATCAATATGGTAATAGTATCTAAAACTAACATTACGTGTTCCATTATTGTTCACAATTACATGTCTCCATGACTTCATCGACAGCGGCAGCATATGTTAGGTGGAGAGCCTTATCTTCCATTGCTTGTGCCATTTTATCTGCTCACACTCCGTTTGAAACTATTCGTTCCCTGTCAAACTCAACATGAAATAAACATACACACACAGACTACATTATTTAATTTTTTTAATATATTCCTCATTTTATAAAAAAACCTTTTTTAAAAAATTATTTTATATTTATTGATAACTTTTTGTTATATTATAACATTCTGGCTTTATCTTCTTGACCACCTTCACGAGAAAGCACGTTTATCGTTTTCTGGATTCCATTATTAGTGGTATATTCATATTATTACTGGTCGCTTACTCAAGTTACTACGGCTTCACTGAACTCAATTATCTGATTCTATGCGTTTCTTGTGGTCAAGAGATTAAAAAAAAAAACTCAATTAATCTACGTGAAGAACATCTTCTTCGTAAAATCTGGCAACGTGAATCCTCCCTATGTCCATTAGACCGGACTTCTAATAATAACACGGGAAAGCGGACCGTCAAATCTAACAAATTCTTCGCTGCGATTCCTTTTTCGTCCCTTCCTCCTGACGTAGATCCTCCCCCCCTTCTTCCTTCTCACACCCTTTTCTTGCACCACACAGGGAAAATGCTATTTCTTAGGTACGCCCTCTTGCACTTGCTGCTTGGTTCGATTGGATTATCATGTGCATGTCTTTTGTCCCAGTTCTGCTTTGGGTCGGCGAAAATTTCGATGTTCTTGTTGTTCCATACTTTCATCGGGGCTTCATGTTAGTTGGCTCTTTGAAGTGGGTATCCTTAATTTATTTATTTTTTTGGTTGGTGGTGTTAATTCTTCGATGAGAATTGGATGATTCATACGTCTGAAGTGAAATTGGTGAGTCTTTTTTTTCTCTCTTCTTTTCGTACTTTGTGGTCGGGCTTTTTTTTTTTTTTTTTTTTTTCCTCTAATGACATTCTTGTTCCAATTTTAGAATTATGTTGGTGCATTTCTGTTGTACGGTATACCACTATGGCTGGCAATTTTTGTCCTGTTTTCCTGTTTCTGCAGAATCTGGTCCCTTTTTTCTAATCAAAATTTCTTTGCTTTTCTCCGTCATCGCTACTTTTTGGTCTCTTGTATCGGTGTTACAACAGCCCGATATGCCTCTGTTGTATACCTCTTCTTTTTAGCAGCGCTCTGAAGTTTGGATTTGATTGATGAGAAACGGGTAAATCATCCAGAGGATCTGCATCTTATCGCAAAAGAGAGTGTTTTGTCTTTAAAATTTTTTTTCCATTGGTCCTGACTAATTTCACTGGTTATTTGAGGCCGTCGCTTTGGTGCATTCTCTGGTTTGTTCTTCGTTGTCTCGTCCGATTTTGAGTGTGAAATTTTGGTTCTACATGGGATAGATGTTCTTCAAATGCCTTTTGTCTGCATACTATATTATAGACGAATATTAGATTGGTAAGTTTATGTCATTCATTCTCTCAGAAGACTTGCATTTTGATCTGAATATCGGCAAGCATGTTGTTGTGAAAAAAAAAAAATCTTTCAATATACTTCTACGCTGTTGTGCCATCTGATTCGTGTTTTGGTACGATTTTCTTGACCTCCTTGCCCAAACGTGCTCTGCCCTGTAGAAACTTACCTCAAATTTCAATTTGGTTATATTCTCTTCGTTGGGCATTGATAGTCCAGTCTGAAGTAGGGGAGCTCATATCTTATAATTGTTGTACCTACTGCTTTGCTTTTTATTTTGACATTGAATCTCCCTAGCTACATGTGTTGTTTGTGCAGGATTGGTTTTGAGGGGATTTAGTCTGTGTTAATGGAGGGGGACACTTTTTCACGCCTTGTCAATGGAACCCAAGTAGGCGGCAAGGTCCTACAAAACTTTCAGAAGAGTTTTGTTCAAGCTCAAAACATCTTAGACCAGAATCGTCTATTGATCAACGAGATTAACCAGAACCATGAATCAAAGATCCCAGACAATCTCGGCCGGAATGTGGGTCTGATTCGAGAACTAAACAACAACATCCGAAGAGTGGTGGATCTCTATGCCGACCTGTCGACTTCGTTTACAAAGTCCATGGACGCTTCCTCGGAGGGGGATTCGGCAGGGACGATGAGGTCCGATGGAAAGGCTGGTCAAAAGAGAATTAGGTCTGCTTAGCATTGGATCAAGAGTTCTTCAATTCAATGTTGTATTTTTCCGTGACGGATGGGGGCAATTTGTTGGAGAAGCTCTGCAATTTTACTTTTCCGTTGCCATTTTCAGTCAGCAGTTGGAAATGATGGACGATTGCTTGCATTGATTCTCGCTACATGTAATTTGTTGTTCAAAGAATTCTGTTTATGAAATTTAGATTTTTCATTTCAGAAATATCTGCAATGGTGTACGTTCTTTTACTATCTTGCATTGATCTACCGATGAAAAAAGAACCATGGTTTGCTAATTTGCTAATAGCTCTTTGCTTATTTTTTGGTAACCTCCTGCCCAACCTGTGTTAGAGAGGGTAAAAAGGAAGACATTTTGGTTGGTGACTCAAGACACGCTACCAAGCCGGAGAACAAAGATTGAGCCATGAGGCATTTGTATTGACACAAGTGATGGTCGCAATTTCTTGACCGCTGGTTTTTTTTGTTTTTTTTGCTGTAGTCATGTCACGCGACAGATGAGAAGGAAAAACTGCTAAATGTGTGGCGCAGGAGAATAAAACGAGGGAGTTGTAGTGTAAGGCATTGGGAGGGGTATCCATGGAACACTGACAAACCGAGGAAGAAAACAAAGGCAAGGGGGGACCGAAATCTTATTTCAAGGTGGGTGGGGGAGCTTGGATCAGAGCTTATCCTACTGCCTATGTTATCTATTCCCCCCTTTCGTTTTCCATCATTCAATTTTAGTTTCCAGGATTAAATCTCCTTGAGGAATTGGTCCTCCTGCTGTTGTTGATTCCACCACTCCTGTTTAAGCCTTGGCCAGGGTCGATTGCCCAGAGCGCAGATTCCTATTTGCGGACCACATCGTTGTGTATTTGTATTGTATATTCATCCTTAATTGTTTCGCCATATTTTAGGTAGAGCTGGAGCTGCGATGCTCACATGGGTGTTGTTGTGTGCTCGTGTTTATGAGCATTTAATAGCTAGTCCTTGCCCTAAGTACTCGACTGCTCTTGAGCATAATTGTGGCAATGTGTTCTTGCTTTGGGAATTTAAAGACCCAGGAACGATTAGCCTCTCTTTTACTGTTTGCGTCTAATCTGAACTCTCTTTCGTGTTTGATTTATCTTGAATCTCTCATGCTCCAACTTTATCAGCTTCCTGATTGTGTTCACTTCTCAATGATCTCGCATAAGCTATATAAATTATAACGTGAAAGTAGAAGATCAGGAGAGGTTTCCTGACATGCTGGGCGTGAAATGTTAATTAAAGAGACACCCATTTTCAAGGGGGGGAGGGGGGGGGGTTTGGGAGAGATGATGAAGCAATAAAGAATGAGCTTTTGTGAATAGTGCCAAGGCTTAGCAGTTACCTGCTTAGAATCTGAATATTAGTGTGCGTGCCTGGCCTGCACTCCCTTCCAGCTAACAATATTACTCCATGTTATCTGCCAATTCGAATTGACTTGGTTGCATAAAGAGTGTGTACCCCATAAAATGGGCGTATCGGATTCCATGGGCCCATTGGCATTGTAGAAAAATCGTCCATTAATGATCTACTATACTAGAGGAAGTTTATTTTTCTTACGGGCCCATCTTATAATGGACCTTTCCCCTCCACCGCAGGTGCGCTATAAATTGTTCGGCCCATTAATGATTAGTTTGGTGGCAAAATCATAGAGAAGAATGATGATAGTGTTCATCAGATTGCCAATGTCTGAAAAGTCTAAATATTTATAATTGCTCCAGCCTGGTAACACTTTATCCTTCCTGGCCGAATTTTACTCAATTTAAAACTGGTTTACCTTTGTTCAATTATGAATTGAGCTTTCTAGTGTTTGAGTTGATTGAAAGTCAATTAGACATCGAATTCGCTCAATTTGCATTACCCATGCTCATCAATAATTTTTTTATTTTATTTTTTAAAACTGAAGATTTTTAACAGCCACCTTGTTTTTTTTATAATTATTTTATATTTTATTTCCTAATCAGAAGAATATTAATTTTAGTCAGAGGCGTCAATTTCTTATCTATAAAACTTTGTGAAAAATCTAAGTTGTGTAGATTCAAAAGCTATTTTGAATCCGCTCACTTACATTCAACACCTGGGTTTTTTTTAATCTAATTGTGCTTTATTTTTTTTTAGCGTAATAGTTAATTCAGGTTCTATGATAGTTTTATGAAACTATTAATATTTACTTAATTTGAAATTATTATTATTATTATTATTTATCAATAAAACCTTAAAGTGTAGTTCTACTTAAATTAAGAAATTTAAAAATATTAATAGATTTTAATATATTTACAATTATATTAATTGAATAAAAAATTGTTACTTATTAATACATAGTTAATTATGATATATATAATTACTTATTATCAAATAAACATAGAGTATAATTCTATTCAAATAAATAATCTTAAAAAAATTCCATTCAATTGTTAATTTTTTACTTACTGAAATTAAAATTATTTTTAATATCTTGTACAATTATTTAATTTGTTAAAATTAGATAAATATTCGTTATTTTTATATACAAATAATATAGTAATATTTTTGAAATTATCTGTACATATTCTTATGTATATTATTAATAAATTTGAAATATGCTGCACACATCGAAGATATGAATGTGGTGAAAATAGTTACATATGTAATCGTATCTTGTTACTTGTCATGAGAATGTTGCCTAGAAAACACTATAGTCATAATTTAAAACTTTTTATTATTCTCTAAATTATTTTTCAAACGTTACTTTTAATTAGTTCTTATAAATTTATTTGAAGGAAATTTAATATAGTTATATGTCAAAATTATTTTTTTTATCGAGCCCAATTTAAGAAAAAAACATAACTTCATTTATAAAAAATATTTTAAGCAAGTTAATTTTCGAAAACATGTATCGTGTTGAATATATTGAGTCAATTCGGGCCTTTGTTTTTTTTTTCTTTTTTTGGTAGTTTAACCTACCAACACATTTTTTGAGTTAAAAAAAAATCACATTTTTATTATTTCTCTTCTTTTATTTTTTTGTGATTGATGGCGTATCTAAGGTCGGCAAACGTAAAAATTTTTTCCCATCCATCATCTTCCGTCTTCTTCCGAACTTCTCGGTTGGGAAGCAAGCGAAGTTCGCCGCAAGCCAAGCCATGAAATCCGATGCATCGACATCCTCCGACCATGGCCAAGGCGGCGGAGCTGAATCGTCGTCCCCTCCCCGGTTTCCGCTGGTGGCGCAGCCCGGAATCATGAGGGCGGTGGAGAAGGACGACCAATACGCCTCCTTCGTTTTCGAAGCTTGACGCACGCCTTTCGCCATCTCTTTGGTCTGCCCTAACTTTCCCTTCCCCGTGTTCTTTTTCCTCGTCGATAGCGAGTTACTAGATGAACATGTGGCGTTTTTGTGGTATGTCGTTCTGCAGGTTCAAGGGTTGCAGTGGCTTACCAAAGCGAGGTTGGGTTCCATATCTTGCATTGTGCTTTAATTTTTGATTTTTTTGGATTCTTGTGTTGTAGATAGATTGATTATTCTTAGAATTGTACAAAGTAATTGAAGTATAGACGAGTATATATGTTAATTTGGCACAGTAGCCTTTTTTTTTTTTGGAAAGCATAACTATGTGAAAACGTTGGGAGGTAGACAAAATTAGTTCCATTGCTCGAAAATGCTTGTTTATTTGGTGATTTATTTTTTTATGGCGCCGTGCATATAAGCGCGCACATAAATTCGTTATCTACTTTCAAAGAAGAGCAATAGCAGTTTGGGGGCAAAGTCCCTATGAGAAAAATAGAAGGTAAACCCTAATTTCGCTAAACGTTATGACCAAAATCAGAAGCAATCTGTCCCTGAATAAAACAAAAGCAAATTGAGTGATACCCTTATGTAAGACTTAAGTTTCGTACAGTATTTAGTCAAATGTGTTCTGCATCAGTTTGCTTTTTTTTTATTCAAAGGGTATCATATTTTTTAGACTACGGAGTGAAAGACTTTAATGCTTATTGCATTGCATCGAAAGCTCACATTCTTCAATTTTGACGCACGCTATGGATCTCAAAATGGGAGTTGGTTTTTCTTTGTATATGCAGACAAAGCTATTAGGGCAACTGCTTTACTATATACTGACAACTGGCTCGGGGCAGCAAACTTTTGGAGAAGAGTATTGCGACATTATTCAGTTGTTGTATACTGGGCAAGCTCTAACCGTGGAATATCATTGTTCATGTGCATAGGCTATCACTTACATTTGGGCTTCTATATCTATATTTCAGGCTAGCTCAAATGGTCTCTCTCCAACTCCAGCATGGTGAACACTTTTTATTTTGTATCAGACACCGGCTCCTTATCTTGCTCATAGAATTAGGTAGTTCTATTGTTTAAACATTTCCCTTATTTTTCTTGCCTCATCGGCATGGTTCCTGAAAACTTTTGGGCTCTCTGACAGCTCACGGATGGCTGCCCGTGGGGTTATCCTTGCTGACTTGCTACATGAGGAGCTTTCCACTAGAATCAGTTCTTCTGTGCAATCATGTATCTTGCATCAGACTCCAATTGCCTCCCATCTATGCAGAATAAAGGAGAGCCTTCGTAGGTGTATCTGTTCATTGGCTACATTAATTTCGAGAATAAATTGCCCCACCATTTTTTGAACGCATGTAAAGCTTCACATAGGAAAAGTAAAATATAGAGGCAGAAGGGACAAAATCTTGTGTGTTGCTGTACAATATCTATTTCTCATCGCACTTTTGAACGTTAAAAATTGTTCACTCTCATAGTGCTTCCTGTTCAGGTTTTCCATAAACCTGAACGGGAAGCAATAGTAAGCATCACGTTTTAAATCATTTTGGCATTTGTGCGAGAGTTATGAAACTATTATTTACAGCTAGAGTAGGACAAGTTGCACTTATTTTAGGGACCTAAATGTGAGCACTTTGCATAACTTGTAAATTAGTTGTTTACATTCTTAATTATCTTTGATTCTATTTACTGAGTTTCCAATTTATATACTAGTGGTTGGTTAGACACTGAATCAAATGTCACGGCAAAATCTATTGTATTGTCCTAATAATTGCACATGATGTTATGAATGAGGATGAAGTTTATTAACTAACAATTGGCCGATTGTAAATACAGGTTCCAAATTCTTGGTCTATTACTTTTAATTCAGCTATATCCTTAGCGCTGAAACGCTTCATAGAAGTAATTTACCTTCATTTGCAAATGTCGTACGTCAAACTTCACCAGGATTTGGTCAAATCCACAGGTTTTCTCCTCCTCCTGAAACATTCTGAATTTGGCTCTATATGGCCCTTAAATTAGAAGAACAAGTCATGAAATATTTGTTACTCGATTTGTTGGAAGGTGTCAAGATGCTAGTTCAAACACATAATTAGAACACCTAACTTTGCAAGAACATTTCCTCAAGTTAGAGTTTGTGAACAAAAGGATCATGATTTTTTGTTAGCTTTTGTTATTGATTCTCACATGCTTATGCATTCTCTAGAGCGAGGTGTGCCTGTTTTAAATGAAGATGGAAAGTTTGCTGGAGATCTTAACAAAAGCAGTTGGTCTTTAGATTCTGAGGTAAAAATATCTTTTTCTATTCATTTGCTTTACTCAATCTGCAACTTTGAGTATGCATTGTGCTGGACTGTTTCAAAGACATCCTATGAGCGCATCCCCTCATCGAAAGATCGGAAAGCCCTTAATTTTGGCACATTATAACATCATATCTTGGGATTGACTGTAGATTCATATGTTCTGGTTTTCCGATGAACTTTTTTTAGAAAAGCCAATTTTTTCGGGGTGTGAATTTACATATTTCTTCTTGGTGATTCATTTCAGAGCCAAAAAGGTGTAGCTGGCAGCAAGTGCACTCTCTGCCCAGGCAATCGGGAACATCCGCCTGCCACACCCGGTGGTCACGTCTTTTGCTGGTATCTTCACGTTTCCAAATTTATATGTTCTCCATGCAAGTGATAACTATGAATAGGAACTTGGAAGATCTGGTTTCATCAACGGGGACTGCATCGTGGAATGGTGCAATGAGAAGCCGAAGTGCCCCTTGTGCCGTACGCCATTTACACACTCGAGTTTAGTTTGTACATATCACTCGGACTTTTGAAAAACCAAGACTGTAGCGTATATCTTAATTTTTGGTCTACATTTGGCGTGTGCTTCTGTTCCTAGCCACTAGCAGCATGCCAAGTAATGACGTTAGCCGTCCGGTTTGGATAACCTTATCATGTTCTCCTTCAAGGATGACCAACCACGTTAGAACACGGAATCCCACAGGAAAGCTTATTCCCATCTCTCGTCTATCTTCCATCTATCCAACCATCTACCCTTCCCAAACCCCGCCCCCAAACTCTGCAAACCATTTCCTCGTTCCATCGCCGAAGAACGAAATGGCTTCTACCTCGGCCATTGCCATGGTCATCCCACTGACTTCACCACGCCGTAAGAATGCCTTGAACCGGAACGCCGCCTTCAATCCCGTGAAGCACTCTTCAGGAGCTGTCAAGCAATCTGTAACTAATGGCCGACTTGAAATTTCTGCCTCTATGAAGGAGAAAGCTGTTACCGGGCTCTCAGCTTTAGCCCTCTCTGCCATAATGGTGATCCCTGACGTTGCCGAGGCAGCTCAGCCGGGGCTTTCTCCTTCGTTGAAGAACTTCTTGCTCAGTATTGTTTCCGGTGGTGTTGTTCTTGGTGTACTTGTTGGGGCCGTGGTCGGCGTTGCCAACTTCGACCCAGTTAAGAGGGCCTGAAGAGGGAGCAGATGGGATTTTGCTCATTTCTTTTTCCAAAGCAGTGCCATGTAAAAGTTTCTGTTCGTTTCTGTTCCTTGTCTGTAATTCTATGCTCTTAAAAAATAATCACGAAATCTTCTTTTTGTTACCTATCACTTATAATAACTGGTTGCTTAAAACTTATTGATTTGTTTAAATTTCGTAACTGATGCATAAATAGCATGGCAATCTAAATCTATAATTATGTTAAAGAATTGTGAAACTAAATTACTCGATTAGTGCTTTTTTTGTATGTGGATTTCTTTATCGTGGAAGAAGCTGCCACAAGTGCAGAAGTGGTTTAGAATATTATACCTCTTGTGCGCAACTTTAAACCGGGTCTATAGATATAATGCAATCCAGTCATGGAGGATTGCACAAATTGAACTTGTTGTGTTCATCATTTCAAAGGTTACAGTAGAGGATTTTCACCATTACTATGGTTGCCACCTGCATTATGCAACAAGGAGGGCGGATAAGTTGTTCGCTTGTTACCAATCACATCGATTCCATATTTATGACGAAGAAATTCCCTTCTCAACTACCACTCAATTTAGGTTTTTTCGCGACCTTTATTGCTCAAAAAACTAACTAAAAAAGTAATGCTTTTCAAACCTATATATAATTTGTTACAGGCCAAATTAGGCTTAACAAACTTTCACGAGTTTCTCTAATTCCAAAAATTCAACTTAGATAAACAAGGCTGTCCAAAAGCTTGTGTACATTGGCCTTGGCCCACAAGGGAGACTTAGGATTAACCCAACACTTCCAATAGAACATTAGAATAGGTAGAATTTAAGCCAGGCTTCTTGTGCATGACGCACGTAGAAGCATGTTTTTTTCGGATTACAAGGTCACACGAAGGTGACATACTACTTTAATTTGCGACGTTGATAGAGGACACAATATTTCAATATACTTGACTATCATTTTATTGATCAGTTTATAAGAAAGATATATTAGACAAAAATTTTCAAAAGGAGTAAAGCCTTTGGGGGACTAAAGGAAACAAAAGACTTTTTTAATTCATCCTCCAAAGGCCCTCCACGACTTGCTGCAAACACTTTGAGCATCCAGACGGTTTCTTTCTGTCACACGAACTCAAGCGTTTTGACTGCACGCCAAGCTATGCCCATGCAAATACCTAGCGTTGTCTTCTGTGTACACATGGGTTTCGTTCAACAACCTGCACATACCCACAATCGCATACAGGTCAAGCTTCGCGTGTATGGGGCTAGCCAAGGTGCATGTTTGAAAATACTTACGACTTGTGGACAGTCTTGTTCATTATAGTGGAAGCCACGAAAACTTCCCCAGTCAAGTACAGGAGCTGCCCATCTATCCTTTCTCCTATCTTCGCATTCAGTTTGGTGGCATCCAGCTCAAAAGGTTGATCCGAGGCCTTTCAATTTATCAACATCAAAAGATAAGCCATAACGTATATCCATGGAACAAATTAAAGCTAGCTAATACAAAACATGACGGGCATGTGTTAGTAATTAATTAACAATGCTATTTAGTATTACCATGACCCATCCCCATGTGTCAGCAAACGATGGAATATGAGCCGTGTAGGCAATCACATCTGCATAGCAAAGCAGGACAGACATGCGTTAGTGCTACGTGATAGCAGCAAATTTTCTCGGAAGGAAAACAAGGAAGAAAGCAAGTAGTTTGGATATATGTTCAGATGTAAGAAAACGCACATTTGAAGACTTGCTTGAGGGTGTTATAGATGGAAGAGAAGACCCACTTGTGGGAGAGAATGCCTGCTGGCCCAGACTGCATGCACAGGGATAATTAGTCCTGAGAAGCGGCAAATGAAAGGTGTAGCGCGGAAAGAAAGAAAGAGGCGTGTCTATATATATATATATATGAATATGAAGCTCACTTGCGTGACGAAGATGCCACCATTGTTGAGCTTGGGCTTGAGGACATGCTCGTAGAAGGGCTTCGTATAAAGCTGGTAGCAAGGCCCACCTTCGACGGGGTCGGCCAAGTCTCCCACAATCACATCAAACTTCTCTCGACTGCCCTCTATCTCCTTCCTTCAAAATCATTCGTGGCGGCCAAACATTTAAAAAACAGCTCAAATACCATGCTTGCTAATTTATAAATTTGTAATGGATATTTACTGGGCATCGTTGATGACAAGTTGAAGCTTCTCATGGGCAAATGCATCTTTGTTGACGGTCAGATGTTTTTTGCAGAAGTTGACGACTTCCTAAATGTGAAATTATAATAATAAAAAAAGCTCCAATTTACTATCTGGGTTGCCAATTACCATGAGCGGCCTTTGAGATTCAAGCTTTATTTATTCGTTAGTATTCACCTGGTCGATGTCGCACATGACCACTTTGTCAAGTGTCTTGTGCTTGAGAGTTTCTCTTGCGGTTGAGCCTTCACCACCTCCCATGATGAACACCTTTTGGGGGCTGAAAATCAATTAAGCAGCAACCAAGGCAACATAATAAATCATATTTTGACTGATGAATTTACCAAGCAATTGGTACCTATAAGATAAACATGAGAGAATTAGATGACCAACTTGGGATGCAACAGCATGGCAGGGTGAATCAAGCATTCATGGTAGATAAATTCGTCGTTTTCAGAACTCTGCATCTTGCCATCAATGATCAAAGCCTGCATTACGACACAAGCGGATGTAAGTGACGGCCTCTATGGATAAAATATGAATGAAGTTCTTTTGAGTCAACTCATTGAAAAAATTATTGGTCAGTCTTGAAAGCAGGAAATGATTCAAGCCAACCTTCCCAAAGTACTTGGTATCGAGCAGAGCTATGTTCTGAAACGCGGTGCTTCCTCTGTGCAGCACGCTATTGGCCACCCAAAAGAAAGGCAGAGATTGATAAATCAAACACTTAACTTGGGGAATGTAAAAAAAAAGAAAAGAAAAGAAGGTGCAAATATTACTGGGTACTTCCAACCTGTTGAGTGCAAATGACCATTTGAGATCCTCATCAATCTCTTCCTCGTACCAGTACAAGCTGTTCTGGGTCTCCTTCTCGTTCTGAGGGACGGCCTCACCCATATCTTCCTAGAACAATTTCAAACAAAGATCAAAAGATCGAGAAGAAGAGGAAGAAGAAGCAGAGAGGAGTGCGGTGGAAACAATGAAGGGTGAAGGTGGATTTATACAAGTTAGGCAATGAACTCGCATCATTATAAAGAGAAGAAGAAAAACATAAAGGAATAAAATAAAAGAGGAAAAGTTGGGGAGGATAAAACCCGCAGTCTGGGGCGAAGAGCACGCGGAGTGTGAAGTGGGAGTTTGCATGAGAGCTTGGGAAGAAGAAGATTGTGCTAAAAGACAAGCGTGGGCCGTTTGTCTTGTCACCCCGCCAAAGTCAGAGAGAATACAAACCCACACACCACCTTAGTTGGAAGTTTGGAACCATGCCCGCAGTATCTAAAATTCCTATGTCCTCCTAACTTAGAATAAATTCGATGCGCGCAACTCTTTCAGATGAGAACAATGTTATAGCAAGGTTTTTTTCTTTCCTTTCTTTTTTTCAAACCAAAATCAAATCCGATTATCAATTTGGTTCACTTTTAAAGTGATCGCCTATAAATCATTTTGGCTCGATTTTCGGACGAATTTTAGACGAGTCTAAATGTGTATTTGATTCTTCCAATCAGAATCAGAATCAGACCGAATTAAATTAGTTGATACAGCCAAATTTTTTAAAATATATTTTAAAATTTATGTTTTACATTGATTATCGTAAAATTATTTCATTTTACCGTAAGTTTTAATATGTTGAATATGATGTATATATTTAGATTTATTTTTTATATGATTGTCTTTTTGTATAATTTTGATTGAATAATTAAATAAACATATGTATAACATGTGCCGCAATCTGTTAGTCAATTTGCGACCAGACTAACCCAACAGTTGGATTCCGTAAGAAATTTTAGTTCGATTTCAGTTCTGAAATCCGGGTTGGATCGGAATGCTCCCCCCATGCTGAGACTGTTGCCAACTTTGATGGCGGGCCAAATGCCGAGGTGGGTCATGAGTTTGGTGGGGATGGAGAGGGGAGGAAGACCAGCACGGTGGGTGTCGAAAATGAGGATGCCGAGCCTGAGCAATGGCCACCCAGAGGAAGTAGACATTGGGACGAATCCATCGTCGGCAACCGAGGGATCACCGATTCTAATCTTTTGGGCGACCGAGAAAGAAGAGAACGGCCACTTCTTACTTCATTATCCATCATCAATGCCTCTCCTTTGCATTTCTTTGCGTCGATGCTCATGCGCATTTCTACGGACCCAACCCATCTCTCAGATTTTCACCATTGTCAAGTCTATTCGGATCAATCTTTGTGATTGATAATTTTTTTTTCATTTTAGCTGACAAAGGTCGTGTTTTTAAACAAGTCAACAGGTATGGGATTTAGAATTTTATCGTCTTTTAAGCAAAAAAAACAAGGACGCTTTCCATATCGAATAATGGTTAAGAGGAGGAGATTAGGACGAGAAAGCAGGGCATTAGGGAACAAGGAGGGGGCATATGATTCCGAATTTCTTTTCTGGTCGATGGTTTTGTTAAAACAATGTCAAGTGCTCGAGTGTAGCAGCCACCCAAGTGCCTCAATATCTGCCGACACCACACCTTGACAGACCCGCGTGAGGGAGCCATCGATGGGGAGATTCCAAGAAGAGATCACAACAAATGATGATCTCCTTAAGCTCTGCATTTTAATATTGTTTACTAGTCAGTAAAGTTCTCTGGCTTTCACTTGGCAAGTGATGCTTGGGGCTGTATTTCTCCATTACACAGCAGCACAATGAGTGCTTGCTTTGGTGTACTCACCATTTTAGCACGGGCATGCAGGGGCAATGTGCATCAAATTTTTCGGAAAAAATGAAAGGGATCCTTTTTTTCGGGGGGAGAAAATGAAGGCGTGGTTTGAGAACACAATCTTTTTTGGGTACTTAGCACATCTACATGCATGCCCCTCAGAAATGGTGGTACCACTTGATGACGCATCCCTAAGGTTGCTAATTGCTTCTAACATGCTAATCAAGGTGCGCAAAGAAATACCCACTCCTGGGTTGCTGCCAACAATCAAATATCAATCTCCTTTAGAAGAGAGATAAGAAACGAGAAGTTGGACTCCGCATAGGCGCACCGCTGCTCACTGTGGTCTGCCAGACGAACAAGATCAAGGGTGATTGTGAGGATCTAATGGTTTTGACAGGAATAGCAAACCTTTCTTTCTTTCTTTTTTTTCTTTTCCAACCAAGAATAACAACCTTTGGACAAGGAGGCTTTCAGACTTCCACGTCTACCTTTATTTAAGCTTTTGATCAAGACGTGGATTAAAAATCTGACACGGGTTGTTGAAATTTACTTGTGGGCAAACTCACAGAGTCGAAAATTTTGTCACTGCCGGAGTAGAAAAGTAGGCCTTCCATCGACTGCAGTATATCGGGCCCCGGGTGAGGATATAACATACCCACCGGGCGCGGCGCCTGTGCTGCCAACAGAAAAATAAAAGCCACCGGGCAACTAAATGATACAATTTTTTTTCTACTCATGTCGGCACGGAAGAGCGTTATATTAACTATTATTATCCTTCTTAATCTCAGATGATGTAGTCAGCAGAAGAGCAATTCACGGGACAACGAGCTGCCACATAAATTACACGATCGGACAAAGAGAAATAGACGAAGGCAGAAACATATCCGCACGAAAGTCCACCTCCTAAACTACTCGAAACCGTCAAAATGTTGCAAATTTTCACCTCCCCATCCTAAAAGCTCACATCCGTACGGAAAGTCTGCTCATTCGGTGATTTCCGACGACAGTTGCATAAATCTGTCGAGTCGGATCGGACTCGGCTGATTTAAATTGGACTCGGCCGATCCG
>JAVDBV010047848.1:0-21205 GCA_032619315.1 Piper longum
TAATAAAAACCATTAGCAACGAGTGTTACTGGTCCAGAAATAGCTATAACAAGCTGGCCAACGAGAACTAATTTTCATTTTGAAGAAAAATCATATATATTTTTTACTAAACTCTCATAAAGGCGTCTACTAAAGAGCCATTGGACCATGGACCCAACAACATTCTGAATTGATGTATCTCTCGGCATTTTTTCATGTTTCTTTTTCTATCCCTTGGGACTACCAATATATCCTAAACCCTCTCATTTCCTCCAAATTTCTCGTAACTTTGAGCACAAAGGCTGAGTACTCTCAAACAGTTACCTTTAATACCCTTTGAACCACATGCCCACACGTGCATTGTACTAAACAGTTGCTATAAACCTTTATGTATCTTTGAGTGTGAGGAACTCAAAACACAGAGTTGTTAAGATCCTTTGGGAATATAACAACGCTCCTACTAATTCAAAGCTCGTTATAACTGGTACGTGTGCCTGTTCATGGTACGTGCAAGTCGATTTCACCATCTCTCGTTTCACTGAAAACTCAATAAAATTATATATAAACCTCGAAAGGGATTTTTTATTATAGGCCCGAAGACAACTTTAAGGTGGATCTTGTTTTTGAAATTAGACTCGAGGGATTTCGTCCTCGAAGATTATTAATCAATAAAAGTATCGGCTAAATGACGCAGGTTAAGTGAGATTTAATAAACACCACTTAACATGTCTTGTAAATAATAAATCAGACCAAAATATAATAAAGCGAAAAGCAGATAACGAGACCTAAACGGACTTGGTAAAGTTCCAAGGAAGGTCACACGCCTATGCGGCAAGTTCCAACTCTGTACTTACACATTACAACTAAACACTAACACATATGCTAATAGTATGATGCATGTATGAAATTGATGCATGTGAATCATTATCTAATCAAGAATACTATAATTACTAACATCGATATTAAGCATTTAACAAATGAATTAAATTAATAATTAACAATTTCTAATCTTTTTATCATTACTTTTAACTAGGTGACTACATTATAATTTCTAACTTTTCGTCATCTCATGTCAAACCTCATTCAAAATTAACTTTTGCATCAATTGGATAATTAACTCATACAATTATAAATTAATACCTACTCCACAATTTCAATTATCGTCTATAACATATTTAGTTTCATAATAAAACAATTTGAGTTATCATTAATCCCTACTAATCGTTAAATTATATAAGAAATTTATTAATCAAGGACAATTATCATGAAATTACAAAATAAATACATTAAACAAATCATGAACAATTCCTAAAAAAATGAATGACATGTATAATGATCAAAATAAATTAAAAATCTAAAATTTGAGAAGCGATAAAAGTCTCACAGTGATTCAGACTTCAATCAGCGATGACAACGACAGTGGCCGACAGTAAAGAGAGTGGCGGCCATGGCTACAAATTGGCTGGTAAGGGAAGGGAGGTTAGGGCTAGGGTAGGAGGCGGCTGTCCGGTGCCGAAATTGCCCGCAATTGGTCGACGGCGACCTACTATTATCGTTGGCCAATTGACCAATGAAGAGGGCAATTATGGTAGGGGAAAGCAAGGGAAAATGGAAGGGAAGAAAAGGTCCGTAGGGGCAACTGACCGGACGGTGGCGAGGCGACCAAAAACAAAGAAACTGGCGGGGGCATCAGTGAACCAAAATAAGGAGGAAAAAGATGGAGTATGATGGGGTAGATAAGGGAATGGGTAGGATGCAAGGGATGATAACGGGACGTAGTGGCTGGCGGCAGTCTCCAGTGATGGCATGGGGAAAAGGAGAGTTTTGGTCGATGGGTCAAGTGGAGAAGAAAATGTGGGAAGAGAGAAATGTCCAGATAAAATTAGGATAAGGGTAATTTCATAATAAAAACTTGAATAACTCCCAACTCGATTAAATAATACGAAATAAATCTCCAAAAAATATAAAATAAAATATAATAAATTAAAATCAAATAAAATAATAATGTCCTAATTCGAATGACATATTTTGAGCCTAAAAACCTAACCAAAGTAATAAATAACGCATCTTAACACAATAAATAACCTAAATCTAATTCTACGGTCTACTAAAAATAAAAATAAAAAAAGTAAGCATACTTTCATATAATTTGCTAACTCATTCTACTATTGACTCATCAAGTCACCAACTTCATAGAGTCACAAACTTCAAAGGCGCATGACAATATATGCTGCTGCATACCTTCAAGGACTTGTAATCACATTTTAATCATCCCACATTTGGATCTTCATGTTTGGTGCTGTGGATAATGCTAAACTCAAATTGGGTAAGCAGGAAACTACATAAGTTTATTAGACAAAGTTGTAAGGAGAGATATCGGTCAGGAGATTGGAAAATGGAATATGGTAATCTAGAATTAAGCGTAGTTAGGTAACCTTACATAACATCACAAGGTAGCGCTTATTAGGCAGCTTTGGTGATCTGCTCAACGATTTTCAATGTGGATCCCATTTGATAGGGCTACCATTGACTCCAAGCACTTGATTGATGATCAGACAGCCATTTGCTCTGCTTGATCCCTTTCTAGATGTAGACTTCCTTGAGTGCTCAATCGAATATCCTTTTCTCTTTGCAAATCGTGCTTCCTACTTATCCACTTTATCTATTCTGTTCTTGCTAAAATGATTGAAGAAAGTATTGGTAGAGAGTTTTTACTTGGAGCAGCCATGTCATTTTGGCAAGAAGAAACAACCTATATGAAGACTGAGATCAACTGATTTATCAAGAAATTGAAAGAAGCATAACCCCCTACCAGCTTTCATCAAACTGTAGCGCTTACTATGAACACGGATTCAAGTGATAACAGCCACATTCCAAAGTTTTTTATTAGATTGCACTATATGACCACAAAGATCCGGTAGCAAATGAAGATTAAGAAATTGGTAGCAGTCCAATCTGAACCATTCCGACCATAGACATTGCTCCTCTCTTTGGTGGCAGCATTTAGGTACTATAACACGAATGATAAGTTCATTTTGGAGATGGCGCCCACCTGTATGATCTCTTTCTCTCCAGAATTATGGGGGACACATAGTTGGCATTTGAAATGTTTATTTTGGGGATAGTGGCATCTGGGCTCCTCTCTCCATCTGTTCTCATCCAAGGCATGACAAGACCATTTTCTTTCGACCTTTTTTCGCTTTTGTGACATCGGTGTGAACTGGGTAAGTACCATCTGCGACTGGAATGACCAACCACTTTGATTTAGGTCCAATCATTTTGTGCGATCGAATCTCATGTGCATGTTTGGTTTTTCGACTTTCCTAGCCACCACCATGTTGATATGCATACGTTTCCACGAGCAAGAATGGATAATGTGTAGCAAGGGTAGCAGTCATACTGTTTTATCGGTCCCTGCCGTGCTAGTTCTGCTCGCTTTCCATGTGGATGATTGCCAAGCTGCAGTTGCCAAACAGAATTATCAATTGCTTCACTTTGGGGAATCGGCTTTTCATTGAATAACAATTAACTTACCATACAAATTGCATGCAGAGAATGTAAAACTAATGCAAGAAGAATGAGTAGGCTATGGTGAAGAAGAAAAGAGGTAGATGATACCCACGAATTTATATGATCATTTTATCTGTGCTTGAAATTGTTACTTTCTCATTGTTCTTTTTTGTTTCATCAATGCTGGTACACTAACCTTGCAAACCCATCTGTAAAAATCATGGTAAAAGGAGCATATCCTGCTTATATGGTAACAATCACAGACCACTATGCCATCCAGCATGAAAACTCTTCTTGTATTGCCATCATTACAGGCACATCACATCTAATCACAACAAAATTAGTCTAGAAACAAAAGGGACAAGAGAATAATGGAATGACAAAATACATAAGTTCATCAGACGATCAGTCTCATTTCCATTATGCCCCTTGTCAATAGTCTACTCGTTGGGTGAAAGGAAGTCCTCTCTTAAAACTCTCCAAGGTCCATAGTAAAATTTTGGCTTCATGAGTGGAACTGCTTCTCCAGGATGATCCTCTTAGTACATCTCCTAAAAGTACAACAACCAATTTAGTGATCAGACTGAGATAGAGTTTCAGACAAATGACATACTTGAGAGACATAACATCAATTACAAATTAGCAATTAGTACCTTGTAAAGTTGTTCTGTAAGTGCAGCACCCACAACCCCAGGTAGAAAGCAGCAACATATATAGTCACAAGAGGTGTGAAAGACTTGCTATCAGGCTCAATCATGTCCCACAAGAAAGTCTTTTCCCATCGCGTGTCCAAATAATCTGCGTACTTGCTCTATAATTTGCCGGTAAACCTGCTCGTCATTGATCACTGTAAACAAATTTCATCAAGAAACAACTTAGAAATAATGAACCCAAAAAAAAAAAAGCTACAAGACATAATGAGGCAGATTCTAACGACGGAAGCAAAGAGATCAATCGATCAAATGAAAGGATTAGGGCATAAACCCAAGTAAAAAATGCACCTGGGCTTCGATTTCTGGCAACGGCGGCCGAAATGGCGCGGAGCAGGGAAGAAATTTCGGATCACATTGTCAGAGAAGATATGCTAATTTGAGTCTGAGCTTAGGTGGGGATGGTAATGGCGCTTAGCTGAGTTCACCGGAAACTCAACTCATTAGACTTACCATTAGAAATTCGAGTATTTAAGACTGCTAATCAAGCGAGCTAGTCGAATTTTACACATGTTCATACACGACTCAAATTGACTTTATGTTTGTTCGAACTCGATTCGAACTGGATTGAACACCCATCATCAAACTCGACTCGAAGTTGGATCCTGATGCACTGTACAACAAAGAGTGTAATAGCTAGAACTTGGAGAAGTTCAGGATGGATTGGAAGCTAGTTTCAGTAACTGATTCAACTCTAAAACGTCTCTTCTTACCGTAAAAAAGCTGATTTCATATGTCGGCTAGTTCCACAGTCAAGCACCTAAACAAACAAAACACAATAATGTCCAAGTTTGCCTCATCACCTACCAAAGCATAGCAAGATTATATATACACAAACAGAGAACGAAGCTTGCAATTCTAACGCAAAATATACAAGCTCTGGTTTCATCATCACAACTTCACATTTAAAAAAACCATAAAAAATACAAAAAAAAAAAACAAATCCAAGCAAGAACCAATCTTTCTCATGCCAAACACCACAGTCATCATCAAAAATAAAAATAATTTTTTTCCCGTGCCAACATCACTAACGTCATCACAACACGAGAAAAATCAGACAAAAAAGAAAACACTTTTTTTTGACAGACAAACACCTCCACTATATATACTCTAAAACCAAAAAACAAAAAACAGAGAGAATAACTCACCAAACTATCCGGCAAGAAAGCGTGGGAACGAAGGCGGTGTGGGGAAATGGTTGAAAGGCGGCGAAGCTTAGGAATCTTTGATGTCCGACAAGGAGAAGGGATGGGAATCAAAGAAGAGAAGGAAGAAGAAGCGAGAAGAGGGCGGGAGGGGGAAGGGATGAGCGGCGCCAGCGCGGGAGTGGACGAGTTAAATCTCAAATTACTTGATTCGAGCCGAATTCGACTCGAACACGAAAATTAAATTTGAGCCAAGACAAATATTATATCATTTAAAAGATTTGCTAAAATTAACGAGTCAATTTAGAATTCAATTTCAAATTTAATCGAGTTGAATGCAAGATACTTACAACTAGCTCGATTATTAGCCCTATAAATATTTTGGCTAGGGAGTTAATTTTGCATAAAACTCTGGCGTCCAATTTGAAGTTTATTAGTTTATATTTTACTTTACATAATTTGAAATAAAAATTATTTTTAAAAAAATGAAATAGCTCAACCTTGCATAACTTATGCCAAACCATTTTTTTCATAAATTTATTATTATCCTTGCATAAGATCATTATTATGAAATATTCGTTTAATTAATTTTTATAGTTTGCGTAAGTAGTTTTATAAAAAACACACAAATGCTATATACTTAACATGTAATATTGAGCGATAAATTGAACTAAGCTGAACGGGATGTATTGGTGCTTGCTCGATTGAAGCTCAATCCAAGTTTCAATTCAAGTTAACCCAAGTCAAACATCGAATTAATTTAAGTATGGACCAAGTCGTCGTCATGACAAATATTGTTGGCATTTATTTGCACTCAATTTAATTTAATTCATCAAAAATACTTGAATAACTGCATATTCCAAATGGGCATGGTATAAATTAAATTAATCAAATTTTATTTTTAATTGATGCTTTTTTTGCTATTTTGTTTCACATAGAAAATTAATAAAAGTGACTAAAAATCAATTTTAATATGAAATATCAAACTTCCAATTGAACTCAGTACGAACCCACCACAAACTTGTCTTTTTAGAGTAGAGTTGACATTCTAGCGAGTTTTTGCGAGTTGTGCATGAGGAGGCCTAACCAAACTAGGTTAAAAAAAAAGAACTATGTAACATATTTCCTACAAGTTTAAAGACGATGTTAATATCTTATCATACTTTTGCAAGATGGGTGAAGACCTTCAAAATCCTTACATTTGCTACTATTGATATTTATTATTAACTAATGCAAAAAATAAATCCCATGAAAAGTAAATGAAATCAACAAAAATATTGAATGGAATCCAATAGTTCAGAATCTTAAAACCAGCATGGAGTCGGCAAACAAATTGCCTTAAAAACACTCTTTTTAAGCGTCCAATACTCCACACATAATAAAAAGAAGCTCAGGTACAAATGTGGCAAAACGAAAAACAAGAATTCATCCAATGAATTCCAATGCCGTCAATTTAAGGGGTACAAGCTCAAAGAGGAACAAATAAACAAAATTCTTTGCTCGGAGTTTGATAGGAGCTCTTCTAGCTGGACTAATGAGTATAGGCACCAAATAACAAGACCTTATATATCAAGGACCATTCTTAATGTCTAAAGAGAGACCACCATCTTCTTCTATTACCAGTGCTGCCAGTGGACGCTCACCAGATCTTAGTACTGTTCCCTGTACAAGCCGCCTTGGCATACAACGGACGCTAACGCTACCCTCGGCCAGAGGGCTTCCAAGCCACATGACCAACACTATCCCGGCAATGCTAATGAGTGGAGCTGCACGAAGAAAAAACCAGCTACCGCTTCTAGCCACTCTCGGAGTACTGATGCCATCATCCCTATTTGTTCAATTCAAATTGCTACTCCAGCTCTTACTAGAGAATGATCCATATCAAGGTCATCTCCCGAATCATATGAGTCATCATCTGCAGGCAAATGGGATTCCCGGAGCTGGTGGATTGATACATCTTGATTTGCAGTTTGTTTGCCATCCTCATAGTTCTGGTCATCTGTTCGAAGTTCATATCTGCATAAAGGACATGAATTTCTTGAGCTCAACCATGGCAAAATACAAGAAGGATGATAAAGATGCGAGCAAGGAAGCTGGATAACTTCTGTATTTATTGCCAACGGATCTTTACAGATTGCACACATAATTTCACCATTCTTCTCGTGTTCCTCACAGACTAAGAAACGGGGCAGGCTCTCTACAATTGGAGCAGATGCAGGTGGGGAACCTCTTCTTGAGTTGTCTGCCTCTACCAGTACTCGCTGGAGCAATTCTAATTCTCCAGCATCCGGGTTGAAAGCTGGGTTTCCAATAATATTGTTAAGTGCAAATTCCTCCAATCTAGAAAAGATGTTTGTGATATGTGCACGCTCACTCTCCGTTATTCTCCAAGGAGGGTTTGTACCATCAAATTCAGAATAACGCCTCTCTATGAGCCAGTTCAACTGACTTGCATTTCCATCAGGTACGCTGAATTGGTCACTCAAAACAACAGCCTCTGAGTTCTCAACAGAAACTTCTTGTATCCAGTCACCTTCTTGTTGATCATCTGAATTCCATCCATCTACTGTTAGACTTGTGTTAATGGGATCAAAATCACTATCACTTTGGACATTATTCACATCAGTATCTGCTTGGATGGTCATTTCCTGATTAATGTAAAATTGATCATTTATGGAGACATCTGAGCCCCCACTAAAAGCACTGTATGAGATAGCATCTCTATCACCAGGTAAAGTGCCATATACTCCAAAGCTGAAATTTGAATCACTTTCACCAAACAATGATGAATCAAAGGGGGCACCGAATCCTTCACTATCATAATCAGAGTAAAGCCTCCGCCACCTACCAGATCTGTTTGGAGTTGTATGAGAACTCGAGTAGAACACATTTGAATATACAGAATCATTGTCCTGATGACACTCATGTTCTGATGCAGAGAAGGGGACATTATCCTCACTTTGCCGAACTAGATTAATCAGTTGTGAGAACTGGTCGGTGAGGCCATCCGTGGAATCTGAACTTTGATTATATCGTGATCTTCTTGTTCGCCTTCTTCTGGACCTTCACTGTGGATAAAATCTAGTGCCATTCTCGAGGTTTTCAAGAAATGTGACCTTACAAACTCCACGCACACATATGGATTCAGATTGTTCATTTCCATCAAATTCTGGCAGGAACAGATTCCCGCAAACAATGCAATTCACCTCTACAACATCTGGAAATGGCATTGATAAATGAGAAGGTTCCTGAAGGACCCATGGCGACTCAGCATCCATACTAAATTGTTAATGTTCTGAACAACAGCAATAAAATTGTTCGGAAGTGATAGGCACCTGACCAACAATGGGACACTAGTGCATCAACAATCAACATTAACAGTAGAAGGGCCCTATCATGAGTATATTCATGTAATGTTTATGAGCATATAAAGAAAGAGAAAAACTGGACATAACCTGCATTCAAGTTGTAATCATACGAATCTTATTAAAATGCTTTTTGGTACATCAGGGGCCAAATTTCTGCATTAAACTTATCCAACAAAATTGTATAAACTACGGAGAGCTAACAGTCTACTTTAACCACTAAACATGTTTCATCCGATTCCTTCCAAAACTAGTCGGAGTGCGGAGAAAAAAATTATATTTTACAAGTAGATGAACAACAACGCACCCAATCAACACTCCTCCCCATACGCATGCCCAAACATACAACCATTCAATCAAAAAAACAAAAAAAACGACAGAAACCAAAGCCAAGCTTTCGAATTTCCCAACAAGCAATTGAAACTACTCATTCATAACGCGAAATCGGTACAAAAGGAGTACCTGGAAAAAAAAAAAAAAAAAAAAGGGCGGCACCAATTGAGTGAAAAAATCAACAAAAGGGTGAAGGGGGCTCAAAGGGCCTTTGGGTATGGAGATGATTGAGTTTTGAGGAGAGCTAAACGGGACCAAAAACGGCTACTTTTCTTTGGGAGCAATCATCATTGGGGGAGGTGGAGGAGGCAGAGAAGGGGGAAGTTGCGCGCAGAGGGAGAGGATGATGGTGGTTGGAAATGAATTAAATTATTATACCTCACCTTCTCATTTAGAATTTATTTTTAAAAAAATATAATCGATCTCGTTATTCTAACAAAATTTTATATATACAATTATAATTTATTTTTAGCACTCAAATCAAATTTACCTTTAAAAGTAGAACTTGTTTCATTAACTTATTAAGATTTATCAATAACATTGAAATTTAGCTTTCAAATATTCTCGGCTAAGATAATAAAAATAAAGAATTTATGATTTAAGGATAATAACATAAAGTCTTTATCATTTAAAGGTGTCTTGCATAATATTCGCAAAGGGATCTTTTTTAAGTGATGCCTTAACTAGCCTACTCTCACAAAGCTGACTTTAGGACCCAAAATTTTTCGATCTCTATCAGTCGCGTGCGCCGTATTCTCTTCCCTGGGAAGACTCAGTCTCTTACTAAGTACGCAATATAGAAAGCCAAGGCTACAAATACTACAATTGTGTTCGGCCACAACTTCAAGTACAACGACCCCCCAATCAGCAACTTACTTGATCACCCGTACTCAATCACCCACGAACACCAGATATAGTATTTTTTGTTACGGCATGCCTTGCCGATAAGCTGCACCCAAGAATCAAGTAGCACACCAACGCACCACCCGATCGCCCAACCACTAATGTGTGGATTGAGTTCGTGCTGTCTGCCCTTACTCGTCTCAGCAACTAGTTCCCACAACTTTGCTTCCTTGTAAATGTCGACCACGACCTGATATTAATGTTCCATGCATAAAACGTCAGCCAACAAGCAAAACCACAGATACGGGAAAAACACGTCCCAACCTTATATTATAAAACCAATACAAAGAAATTACAAGCACTCAACTCCTCTCACAACTTGCTTAGCTTGTGGACAGCCCCCACAGCCTCGCCTCAATGCTCACCACTTACACGGGACTGAATTACTTCCCACAAGCAATCCGACACAACCCAAATCGTCTCCTACATAACGATCCCTTTTCATGCAATCTATCAAACAAGACCCAACATGCAGGTTGTAACCACAATGTGTACTTGGATTCCTGCAATCCACCAATGAAGTTCCAGTCCTTCCTACAAGCACCAGCTACAGCAACTCCACGGGACTCCTTCCCCTCGGTTGTCCCTTACCACAAGAGACCACGTTGTTCCTAATTGGCCGCCCTCTCCAAGAGAATGTCCTCCAATTGGTCGGCTGCCCTCTCATGTCGGGAATCCCTTTTCCAGCCTTCAATCCATGTATTTATACCCAACGTCTAGAAGATAAATCTCCCCATCAGATAAACTCGTCCAAGTTCTCCTACACATCCTGGAAGTTTATCTCCAACCAAGAGATACACCCAAGATTTGATAAACATGTCCATCATGTTTATTTGATCTTGCATAGGATCACAATCCTCGCCAAGATTCGATCTATCCTTATCTCCAAGCACTTAGTTGCAAATAGACCAAATCTTCTCCTCCACGACCTGATCCAAGTTTGGTAACAAATTCTAGCAACCTGTTGGCGGCCCCGCTGATCCATCGGGTCCCGACAGAAATCCCTACAAAATAGGAACCCGCCTTCGTCACCTTCCTAGTTTGACCCTAACTAGCACTCGACCACCAAATTCCAATCCCTTGGTCACACCAGCAATTTTCGGCCAAAACACAGGAATCCTAGTTCCGCTAGAATTCCCAACATACCACTATGCTGAAATCCTCATGTCGCTCCATAGACCGGAAGCCACTACCGCTAGCACCAGACTGCTGCTCCCAACATCGGCACACACTATCGGTCATGCCACGAGCCAAATACCGCTATTTGGCTCGGTACTCCAAGTCTGCTCAGCACTACTCGGGACAAGATGCTCGGTCATGCTCGATCATGCTCGTGACGCCCAGCCATGGTGCTCGATCACCAACACCCGGCTACCGCTACACCACGAGTCAACACACATCATGAGGTTCTTGGTCTCGATCACGGCATTATGCTCGGTACTCCAGTACCAATCATATGTCGCTCTGGACTATCGCTCCCAATAGCCCATGCACTTGGTTTGTTACCTGCAGCTTCAACATGGATTAGCCTTGGTATGTTGTTTCCACCACTCGGATAGCCACCGTTACCCCCTCATGGACACGAGAACACTAGGAACAATACCCAAATCCTAGCTCCCGGCGACGCCCATGAATTAGGGTTGTAACACCTACCATGGGTAAAAAGTTATCTTTGAGTTCCAAAAAAATAAGTTTAATTAAGAATATAATTTATTTTTTTAAAAAAAAATAAATTATTATATGGTCAAATTGGCAATTGCCAAGGGGAGCAATTACAGCTCCCAACTCGCGATGGCCTTAGGAGACGACCTAGGTTTTGGTTGGTAATAACCTTCGAAGGTAGCTAATCATTTTTGCTCCCCATAATTGTAAAAATTGGAATTAGCCTCTCGATTTAAGAGAGAGATACTGAATCATAAAAAATTAGATAATAATTAGTTCATTAATATGAGTCCTAGATAATAAACATTTATGCATGTATATAATGTTAAATATACCAAACATACATGCAAATTATTAATAATTTGGCAACACTTAATATAAATAAACAAAATGATGATTCAATCTCTCTTCTCAATACAATTACGTTAGTCTAAAGTTTAATACAAATAAAAAATAATAATTACTATTATCATCAAAAGACTATAATTTTATAAATTTAAAACTTAATAAAATATAAATAATAGTGATAATTCATCAATACAAGTCCATAAAACTAAGGTTTAATATAATTTTATTTGATTGAACTTTAGTTCACTCCAATGATGATTAGAGTGCTTCAGAGGTGGTTGGTGGCGGCGGCTTGGTCTTTGGAGGGATGTGGCGATGGTGGCCAAATTGTGGCTAACTCATGGTGGTGAGAATGCTCCCATAGGTAGTCGGGGCCGAATGGTAGGCGACGGCTTAGATGGATGCAACGGTGATGATTGACATCGATAGGATAAAATCGATAAGGTTTGGAGTTTTTATGGGTAATTTTTACTTATGTAAAGAAAGGATCGAGTCGACCAATTCTGTCCATTATTCACTCAATGAAAATCAGTTCAGATCAAGGCGAGTCAACCAATTCATGATCATTTTTTCACCCAATTTTTTAACCTAGTCGTAAAAAAGGGGCGGACTCCTAGTTTATGCACCTATGCAGCTCTGTACTAGCACGGTACAGAAGACAAGCCTCAAAGATGGATGCACTCCAATGGTGATTAGAGTGCTTTAGAGGTGGTTGGTGGTGGCAGCTTGGACTTTGGAGGAATGTGGCGATGGTGGCCAAATTGTGGCTAACTCTGATGGTGGTGAGAATGCTCCCATAGGTAGTCGGGGCTGAATGGTAGGCGACGGCTTAGATGGATGCAACGGTGATGATTGACATCGATAGGATAAAATCGATAAGGTTTGGAGTTTTTATGGGTAATTTTTACTTATGTAAAGAAAGGATCGAGTCGACCAATTCTGTCCATTATTCACTCAATAAAAATCAGTTCAGATCAAGGCGAGTCAGCCGATTCATGATCATTTTTTCACCCAATTTTTTAACCTAGTCATAAAAAAGGTATGCTACTAGCACGGTACAGAAGACAGCCTCAAAGATGCCCACATTTGGCTACCTACTACCGTAGAGGCCGACACTAGTACGAGCAAACCATGATGAGGGTTATATGGAACATACCTGATCGAGTCCCCAAGCTAACTTAAATTTAATTTACTTTGAATTTTATTAAGAATTTTTTATTCAAATGAGCGGTAATCAGAGCATTATTAAAAAAATAAATAAAAAACTATTTTGAAATTATTAATGGCAAACAAGACACTCTTGCATCGTGAATAATGTATTGAACTACTATTTAATAGTAAATTCCACTAAGATAATATGTGGAATTAAAAATAATAATAATTTGATGTTGATGATTGTTGCTTTATTAGATCTTTTTCATCCTTCCTGTTTTTTTTACACTTGACATCCAAGGCGGACGGATGAGGCTATAACTAAAATTTAACGGCCGGATGCCCTTTTTGACAATTTTGATCATCAGATTGATAGTTATTGATACTTGCTGTGGCTATTAGATATATATTGATTTATAGTTAATGTTAAAACATTTTTAAGAATAAATAAGGGGTATTATCGTCAGATATTATTCAATTAACAATATTCTTTTAATTGCGAATATAATTGTTTTTATTACTTCTTTTGAATTTGTATAATAACACTTATTTATTGTAGATTGTCTTTTTTTAATAAACAAAGTTTTTGAGTAAGAAGCATCAAATGAGAGTTGATATTTTATTTTATTTTTACTAATCTATCATTCACCTACTAAATGGCCCACCAAATGCTGTTCGATGAATTTCCAAAAGAGAAAAAAGAAAAAAAAACTGTTAGACAAAGGATTTGGCGAAATAGGGCAATCGTATATTTCATTTATTTATGAGGGATTTATTGTTGGGAAATGAACTTTAATAGGTGAAAATTTTAAATTATAAATTAGTAGTTTTAGTTTTATTCTTGCAATTTTTGGGTGGGAGATCTGTCTAATTAGTGACATTTTGGAAGGGTAAAAAAAAGAAAAATTCTTTTGAAATAAAATTTTATATAATTTATAATAGCGGGAAACTAATTTCCACGGTTGGTCCTATATTCATTTTTCTTTGAGATTGAACCGACTCCAAAATCAAGATCTCATCAAATTGGACATGAGCTAAATCAAGTGTGATTGAAGTTGACCAGTGACCTCAACTCATTATATAATTCATTCATAATAACTCTTCATTTCAACCACACAACTAGAGGACTTGTTCCTTGGCAGAAAAATTCTATTCTTTCCCATTTCAATCAATGGTGTGTAAATTTAAAAACAAATTTCCATTTTTTATTTTGGATGCTATCCACATTTTTACACTTTCTCAGTAAATAAAAACTTTTGTTTTTTTCCCAAGCTCAGTAAATCAAGCTTACGAGGCGACAACAGATATTTATGGACAATAAAATCACATCAAATGCATTCAATGGAATGAATATGATTTGTTTACAAAAGAACAGTAGCAAATCAGCAAAATGTTCTAACAAAAAACAACTTGAAGTTCATATACATGAACCCTATCTTCAACGGGTTCAAATTATTGTATTACATTCTAAAACTCTACACAACTGTAAGTTACAATTATACATCCGGCAAAACATACGATGGGGCAGGAAGGAAGGGGAAAGGAGCAATAGAAGCATACGAAACTGGCGATCTAGGGGCCCTGGCTGGTCTCTTTTTCTGCTCGTCTACGCTACCTTCATATGAGGAGTCACTTGTCTCAATTTTCATCGCTGAGTGTCCTACCAGACATTCAGATTCCGCTGCTTCTAGTTGCAGTGATCGAGTGTTTGGTAGCCGGTGAAACAGCATTCCTGCCATGAAGATGGGTAGGTAGAGAAGACTAGCATGAAACATTCTCCTGGCCTTTCGAGTTGTGCGATCCCGATAAAATGAAAAAGCAGCAGCACTCAAGATCAATGTCAAGAGAGTTGATTCAGCACCGAACCATTCTGACGTAAGGCTCCCTGATAAAGAAAAAACTCAGTTCTAAATTCCTTCCTTGCTGAAAATAAATAAGTAATAAGACAAATTAACAATGTCCAGCTGTTTGTTATAACGCTATTAACCCAATATAAAAAGGGTATGAAAGATATTGCCGCTTTTTAACGGTGATAAATCATCCTGACTTTAGCACTTCAAAGCCTCTCATGCAATATAAACATCAGAGATATGTTAGTTATTCTACGCGAATAAGATGGAGCAAATAAGTCCTCTAATTGTTCCTGAAAATTTAGGAACATAACCAGGATTGGTTCTAAAGAACATCTTGTATTCCAAATCTCCGGCACATTAATACTAGCACTGACCTTAATATAAATTTTTTAATTATTAAACAATACACAACCAAAACAATGTTTTGATGAAATGTGAAAAATAGGCTAAAGTGATAGTAACTCACAATCATAGGCCAAATATCCCAGAGGAAGCATGTAAAGGCAGTTACGAAGAGCCACCAACGCAGTTCTTTGACCAGATGCATCAGCAAGAGAAAACATCTTAAAACTGAAACATGTTCACTTTAATAACTTAGCTCGATGATCTCAACAGCTATGAGACAAAAATGATCTAAGTCATGCTTACCCGCCAGCAGCATAATCATTCCTACATAAATAAGCAAGAGCCATGAAGTGAGGTATTTGCCAAAAATATAATGCAGCAGGGAGTATCATCCCATTCACGGAAATCTCTCCTGTAGCAGCAGCCCACCTGAAAAGCTATCCAAACATCAATATTGCTAAGAAAGCAACCAGAGTATATTGATCAGCGTGCTTAGAATGACAAGTAGCGACAAAAGAACCTTAATATCAGCATGGTTCAAAGAGTAGATAAAAAATATAGATAAAAAATAAAATAAAAAGAACTGGATCACAAACTATCAAGATTGATCAACTTTACCAACTACCAATTTAGCCTGGAAAATAATGCAAGCAAAAATATAACATAACGGCCATAGGCTAAAAAGTTAAAACCTATACAAGGTGATAACACTTGAAGAAATTGACCATGAAGGAAAGAGAATTCAGTTGACAATTATAAGAGTAACAAACTCAAAAGAACCATGGCCAGTCTGTATATGGATTGGAGACTCCAAAGAAATTTACCCCAAAAGTGGAGGAATAGCTCCAACTATGGCTCCAACCCATGTATTAGCAGGATGTATCTGCTTGAGTGGTGTGTACACAAATGCGTACAGTCCAAGGTTAGAAGCTGCAAGTCCTGCTGTCAATATATTAGCCTGCAACAGCCTTGCCATTCAATGTTTTCCTTAGTAAATTTTCAAAGTAAGCATTCCACAATAAAGAAGATTAACCTATATTATTGGTCAATCATCACACAAACTGGTAATAAACAATGTCATGAGTAGGAGCAGGGCAAACCTTGCATGCCAATAGCGTTGTGCCAGCAAGACCCACACAGGAAGCCCAAGTGGCTGCATGAGGAACAGAGAGGCGTCCAGAGGGTAGTGGTCTTTGCCTTGTTCTCTTCATTAAAGAATCATTTTTTACCTCAAAAATCTGATACATGAAGGGGAAAAATATTCAACAATTGAATGGAAGAAATTCCACACGGGAAGAAGTCCTATAAATTTACTTTATACCAGGACATACAACTCTACATTAGTATCAGTTACCACCAACAAAAAAATAAATCAATTTTCCCTTAATAAATAAGTCATTTCTGCACCTACAGGAATATATGTCACCAATTCTTTTGCAAAATCACAAACATCTCCCAAGGAGTTGATAACAATCTTCCCCGTTAATTATAAAGCTAAATAGATTTACCTCCATATACACTTGATTTAAACTAGCATTCAATGTTTTTGATGTCCTGATTTGTCAGTAGAGTTTATATTGTGCAGACTAAAGTCCCACAGTTTCCTTTATAAATCTTTCTAATGTGTCTTCACTTGAATATGACAACGTAACTGTCATATCCAACTCAGGTCGCAGCCTGATTTTTCACCCAGCAATCAGCGGTCTTATAGTGTAGTTCCAATCTTAATTTTCTACGTACAAAGATCATAGCTCTCCACCAGCTAAACTTAGTTGTCATAATTATCTGCATCATTCATCCCCTATAGGTCCATTTTATGTGGTTCTGTTCAAACGAAGATCACATCATCTTAGATAGTAGAACGCACGGATTAAAAGAATGAAAGTACACATGAAATTACATTGTGGAACATAAACATGCCAGTTTAGATTGTATCATAGAACCCGAAATAATTTAGAGACAGTGATAATAAGATGATGTTAATGATAAAGATGATGAAGGATACTAACCAAAATAGTAGTAATAAAAAACACCAGAAAACCTAAAAACCTAAAATGATAATATTGAAACCCGCAACTCGTAGAACTTCTACAAATTTACCAATCAAACCTGATTCAAAGAGTTTGCAGACGCTGCAACCATCATGGTACCACCGCACGTCCAACAAAGGCCGGAAATATCAATCACACCGCCGCTTCCGAGGACAAATCCAACCCCAGAGGTGGCAACAACAAGCATGCTGCACATAGAAATGATCAAAAGCAGATCACAAAACCCACAAAAATGCAAGTTTTCAAAACATTATTCAAAAAAACCAAAACTGCACGGCACAACCCATTATCACCTAAGCCGAGCTTTTGATAGCTCCCAGTAACACCGCCCATAATGCGCCGTCGCCTGGGCGATTCCCTGGACAAGGTTGAGAGACGGTTCAGCCCCAAACCTCTGCGCCAACCCTAAATCGATCGATTCCAAGGGCGGGGACGCCGGAAAATGACGGAGATGGCGAATCAGAGAGCCATTGGTGGTGGAGACGGCAGTGACCGGCGGAGATGGGCGAAGAGCCGGCGAGAGCCTCCTCGCCGAGGTTCTCCACATGGCGAGGCAGCGGGGGATCCGATCGGAGAGAGGAAACCCTAGGGCTTGGGTGTGGAGGCCGGAGGTTGGGGGGAGGGAGCAGCCGCCATGGCTCCACCACAAAACCTTGGAGGACAATGCCGGATTTGATCTAGCCGAGTTCGTCACCGGGTTCGAATCGGCCCTTTGAGTTGTGAATCGGCCGATCCGATTCTTATACAAATTTTCTATATCCGATTAGCAAAAGAAAATAAAATAGAAAAATAAAATAACCTAAAAAGAAAATGTCGCAGTTATTGTAGCTACCACTGTCAACAATTATATTATATTATTTTTTATGAGTTTATTTTAACCAATTTCATCAGACTGCTATACAGTTGAATAGGTGCTACAAAATTTGGAAATTTAAAATATTTGTTATAGTTTATGATACAAAAGATGGATTAATATTTAAGTATTTATAGTATTTAAAGGTGCAATGGTAATTCGATGTGAATAATAAAAAGAAGTTGTGTGAATAATATAATGAATTCATGTTGTCCTTAGGATTTAAGTTTACTGATTTACTCAATTTTAAAATTTTAAACTGATAAATGCATGTTATAAAAATTATACATTATGCCACGCTATACACAAACTATATCAAATAAATTTTAATTTTGTAAATAAATTCTTATTGAATAATGAGAAGAATATGTTAATTCATTATTTTACATAATAGACTAACATAATGGTAATTAGGAATTTTTGTTCGAGTTTGCCTTTTGATCGTGGCATGTTTTGAAATTACAAAAATGTATTTTTTTAATAATGAGATAGATTTTAATAATTTAATATCTTAGATGTAAATTAAATTTGAATATATATCTTATTTTAATAAATTATTAATTATATTTAATCTATTTTTAGTATATTTTAAAGACAATTAGGCAATCTCTTATTGTTAATAAGTTAAAAGTTAAAGTCAAATCGGGTTCAAATCTATAGCCATCTACGACTATATATATATATATATATATATATATATATATATATATAATTTAAGTTAGCTTGAACATATGACTCTATTCTCAAATTATTTTTATTATATATTTTAGATTTTTTATATTTTAATTAATTGATTTTCCCACCAGTATTGAGTTCTCATTGTATTAATAAGATTATAGTACAAAGAAACCAACATAATACATGTGTTATTATTTGATTTTATATAAAATATAATGATAAAGAAAAAAATGGTTGTAAAATCTTATAGCAATGTTGAGAGTTGAAAAAATAGATAAGGATGAATAAAAATATTTATTTATTATTAAAATTTTAAAACTTCTATGGGTGAAATTTAATATAGAATTTTTTTTATACCTATAAATAATAAATTTTAAAAATAGTACCCTTAACATAAAATTAAAATATATTAATATTCACAATAAAAATAAAATTTTAAGGATATCCAAAAATAGTGTTTTAAGACAATTCAATAAAAATAAAATAAAATATAAGTAAATCATTCTAAAGGAGAATGTATATAGTTGTAATTAAGCCTTTAGGGTGTTTGGTTGCGCTATTTTGTATTTATTTATTGTCAAAATATAAAAGAATAACAATAACACATAAAAAATATTTTTGACAAAATAGTAGAGTATGTTTGGGGAAAATTTCAGAACCTTTAAAAAAGGTAAGTTTTATTTTTATTAATCTGATATTAACATTTTTAATATCTTAACTTAACAATGTCAAGTTATATAATTTATTTAAAACAATAATTTATTTTTAATTTGCTAATTAACACCAATATAGTAATAAAATTAAATAAACTAGTTACTAGTAATAGCGAGGGAGAAAAACCATGCAAAGCAAAGGTTGCACAAAGGCATGTACGCATCACAACAATTAGGATAAATTTTCATACCAATCCCAAAGTGCACCAAAACCTAATAACCCTTCTAACCGATGCCTCTCTTATAACATAATGCATGTACTATTATTTGATTTTATATAAAATATAATTATAAAGAAAAAAATGACTATAAAATCTTATAACAATGTTAAAATTTGATGAAAAATTGCTTAAAGATGAATAATAATATTTTTTTATTATTAAAATTTTTAAACTTTTACGGGTGAAATTTATTATGGGATGATTTATTTATACATATAAATAATAAAATTTAAAAATTCACAATAAAAATAGCTTTTTAATGACATCCAAAAAAGAGTGTTTTAAGACAATTTAATAAAAATAAAAAATAAAGTATAAATAATCATTATGAGGATATATATAATTATAGTTATGGCCTATAAGGTGTTTAGTTGATTATTTTGTATTTATTTATTATCATAGAAAGATTAATGTTAACAGATAAAAAATGTATTTGACAAATATTAAAAAAAAAGGTCGAGTTTCACAAAAAAAATCCCACAAAATCTTATAAAAAATGTTGTTTTATTTTTATTTTTTAATACTCATCCGTCTCCCCCCTCACGATTGAATATAATTTTATCAACTCTAATATTTTTTATAATAGTAACTAAACAGTAATCAAATGATTTAGAGATTTCATAGAAAATTTTCTATTACAACAAAAAAAATTATATATATGTATATAAATTATTTAAATTGAATCATAACTAAGGCGGCTGTGATATTTGCTAATATCCGAATTGAAAATCTTGAGTTATTTGAGGGAAGTTACCAAGAAGGCACCTATCAAGATAATTAACTCAAATTATGAAAATTATCGATAACCTCTCTAAAAAGATAATTAACCGCTCATCCTCTCCACCAACCCCTCCGACCTCGACCCAATCCCTCTTCCTCTCCTCCAACTACTCCCCCCTCCGTTACCCCGACGTCGGCCCTGGCGGACTCGTCGCCCCCGTCGCTCTCGAAAGACTCCGCCTTGCCGTCTCCAACACCTCCGTCGTCGTCTCTGCGTTCCTTGTAGAGCACGAGCTTCGGCTCGGCGGGTTGGTGGGGAGGATGATAGGGAGGTCTGCGTCGGGTGGGCAGTTGGTGGGGTTCGGCCGCGCCGTCTCCGTTGGCGGCCTCACGGCTTCTATCCATGATGTAGTGGTAATTAGGAATTTTTTTTCGAGCTTGTCTTTTGATTGTGGCATGTTTTGAAATTGCGAAAAGGTTGTATTTTTTGAATCTTTTGGTTATGAGAAGTCGCTGCATTTTGTGAATTAGAGTTCGAACAGTGATTTGTTTTGTCCATTTTAATTTTTTAATTCAACCTACAAGGAGGATTTATTGTGTCTAATATAGGAGAGTGGTCTCTTACTGTATGTTGTAAAGGTGGTGTTTTTAGTGTTTTGATTAC